>JAKTTQ010000037.1:0-17353 GCA_030581555.1 [Candida] argentea
TCGAAGTCTTGGAGCAAGTAGTGGTAGGTCGACAAGTAGTACTGAACAGCCAATCAGTTGTTGGATCACTTACCGTGGGAGTACTAACGATGGGAGCACTCGTCGTTTCGCAGGTTGACGTGGGCTTACAAACACTAGTGGGGCAACAGGTTTCCTTTGGTGGACACCACCATTTAGTTTTAGCCTTCCAGCAGGTCGATGTCTTCAAACAAGTAGTTGTGGGCCGACATGTGGTGCTGACCAGCCATGCAGTTTTACAAGGGGGTGGTGGTGGCCGAATGGGTGGTGGCCAAATAGGCGGCGGGCGGTGTGGGCCATGGTTTCCATGATGATGGGGTGGACGTTGCGGTGGACGTTGCGGTGGACGGTGTGGTGGACGGTTTGGACCATGGTCACCTGGACGATTGCCCCATGAGCCCCCACGCTTTTCCACATCCTCAAAAGAGATTTCTGACGAGATCCCTGGAAGAGACAGGGTTGAAATGGCCACGCCAACAATTGCAAAGAGGAGGCCTTGAGAGAACAACATCGTAGAGCAGCTGGTTTGTGAGGGTGCAGATCAAAAGTCCCATAGCGAACAACTTCCCTTTTATATCGCATTTTGTTACGGCCATGAGCAATCGATTGCGGCTTTCGTCGCGCGTCCAACTCAATACCTGAAGTGGTCGCGCCTAGAACTCGGTATATTTTTCCAGGAGGTTGCTGTGTAGCCCATCCAACCGCGACGAGGGGATACATTTGATAACGAACAATAGCTGTTATCAAGGAATCATTTCGAAATATCATCCCATTATCTAAGCCCGTGGCCATTACAGCTGGAACGGCTGCTATCAACACTAGCTTCGAGGACAACATTATCGTCGAAGACTCGGAGAAGCGATGGTCTTATTGCCGCAGGCTGAATCGAAAATAATTGGGAAACCTAACTGCATGGTCCGATCTCATATTGGCACAGAAAACCTGGCGAGAGCCTGCAAATATTTTCAGGGCAATACTTGAAACCACTTCTATGTTCAGATATGTGGGTACGACTGAGCTATTGTACGCTTCGGGTAGCTAGGGTTACTGCGCAATAGGCACTTGTCCCTGCGATGATTGGACACGGTGACCCTGTCGGATCCCGTAGGCTCTCGATGGTGTTCAAGAAGTCGCATGAAGGTGAGGGGAATCTTCAGACAGGCAAGCATATGACAACAAGATTGCAAGAGTACTCGAATCTAGATTGTGACCCTTTTGTTAACAACTGCCTCGCCCCTTTCCATCAATATCAGCAGGTGAATTCTTTTATGCAATTCGCACTATGGTCGAGGCATAATTCTAAACGACAAATGCTCTCGCGAAAGCACAATCTCGGCACGTCCAGCCGACTAAGTGAGCTCGCGCAACTTGTTTTGGTGACCAAAAGTCTCCAGAAACGGTCACTCACCCCAAAAAATATTCGCGTCGATAAAAAATTATGAGTACGATCGCCAGTATATTCCGGGCGAGCTTTGTTGTTCCGGGTTGGATTTACCCAGAGACGACGGGATTTGCTCCAAGAGTCTCTTCGGCAGTCGAAACAATAAGGGGCCTCCGGATCACATTTATCCGGCTGTTGTGTTGTATCCGTATAAGTTGCGTGTGGCCGAGTAGTATGGCCTCGCCAGAGTATTTGTCGGCGTTTCGGCAAAACAACTGGTAGGATGGCTTCGTTGGAGTAGTAACTCCAGGAGAACCAAGACGAGATGCATTCGGCGCTGCCTAGGATGACCACATTAGAGGCCACAACAAGGTTGAAGAATAAATATCCTCGATTTGATTCTTCGACCAGGAGTCGTATGGGACAACACGCAGGACGCACCACATTGATCAGAACCCTTGTATAGCCGCAAGTCGAGACACTACTATAACGCAGCACCAAAAGAACACTCGATTGTCGCCGGCCCGGCCATTTTGGTGCGCTTGCGATCGAGTCTGAGTCATTGGTGGTACGTTGGGATTCTTGTAGAGCAAAACAGAGATGACAGGAAATAGAAGATACGGCTTCAGTTGTATCTCGTGTGAGCTTCATCAACAGACTTGTGGGACATTGAAATTGAACGCGCTCTCGCAAGAAAATAAGGTAGGGCATCGACGAGTCGAGTCAATCCACAGTGCCACTGAAGAGACAGCGATAGACAAACAACCATGCTTTGTTATTGCGGGAAAACTCTTGATAATTGTCGCCGCGGCTTGTCTAAGGCGGAGGACGAAAAGCAGTCTGACCTGCCGAGCCCCAACATCGAAGCTACTGGAAGGCTCGGCTTTGACGCTTGATGAGAGACTTACCAGCTCCGAATTATGTCTGTCTTTTGCACGAGGTATGCTCGGAGTCAATGGCAACACTCGTACATTAGCTCAAACCAATGCCTCCAGGCCATTTCTCCCTTAATCCAGAATCATAGGGATCAAATATTGATTGCTCAGTCGAGCGAAATTCGAAATGCTGGATAATGAGGGGATGTGTAGCATGCTCAATCTGACCTCAGCAACCTTGATTATGTGGAATATTCCATATCGGGGCCACACTATCTGAGAGCTTCAATATGCAAGAAAAGACACACGGCCGCGGTGTTTCTATTCGAGAAGATGCCACTTCATGTGACACTCGAGGGGGGGTTGGTAATATCTCATGGCCAGGCAGCCATCATCAGAAAAGTGAATGATTGTAGGGTTGAATTATTCACTTTTAAAGCGGTACGACTACCCTTGATCCTTCATTCGAACCCAGGCTCTGTTCGCCTGAAAAGATTGTTTGGCAGAATGAACGGTATCTTAGTGGACAAACATCTATTGTCTTCACTAGTCGATGCAAGAAGCCTCGATCAGATCAGGTCGAAGGATCAATCTTGGTTTCCATCGTCGCCCATGAGTGAGAAATCATAACGTAAGCAGTATTTATGTCGTACCCTTCTTTACAAGGGTTACATTGTAGGGCGCATATTACCAGCGAAAATTATCCTGGAGGCTTAGTCCCATTATGAGTTCAAGGGCGCTAAGACGATTAGAGAAACAGAATCAGATTGACAACGCTGATGCTGAGGAGGAACGCATTGAACTTGTGAAGCCTGCAAAGCCTGCTTTCAATGCCTTTGCCCTATTGGATGAAGCCGATGAAAGTGATGATAGCAATCCTAGTGATGAATCCCCCCGTGAAGAGGAAAAAGTTATTTCAAAGGTAACTACGCCACCGCAAAAGCCTACAAAGAACCGTAAAGGGAAATCTAAGAAGCCCGCTGTTGTGCAACCTTCAATCGATAGCGATGAAGATCTCGATAGAATCCTCGCCGAAGCAAGACAGAAAGATCAAGCAGAATCGCGCCGCGGAAACGCTTCGAAGCCACTGCAATCTGCTTTCAGTGGTGCTCTCGATGAAATCGGCGCGTTTGACTTTGAGGAAGAATTGGACATGCATGTACAGCCGGTGGCGCAATACGACGCAAATTTTATCTTTTTCACCAGCAACAGGCTCAAGCAATCGTTACCACTCTTATCGATCAAAACACTCAAGAACTTGGATCCAGACCAGGAGTTCCGCAATTTATTCGGCAATTTGTCTCTCGATGTGATTGAAGATGCCAATACAACTGCTTCGTTCGGTATCTCCCCAGAGATGTTGACTCAATTCAAAAAGTTGGCGCGCCTCACACGTGGCTGGGGCGGCAAAGACCGTCGCAGTGTTCCAGGGACAACGCGAAAACTCTTGATGACCCGTATTCGAGATGACTGGCTCCCTACAGCCGTCAAGGGACTATCCATGGATGAAATACGGCCCGAAAATTTGATCGATTACTACTTGTATAAGGCCGATCAATTCGGAGATGTGGCTTTGGAATCATCTGATTGGGAACTTAAGATAGCAAAGGAGAGAGAGATAGGTGTCCGCTATTTCAGGTTCGAAAAGGCAATGAGCGTACAAGAACGGGTCGCCAATACCAAGTTTTACGCCGCGGTAGTCATGACCCCCGACCACGAATCTCTCATGAACCTTCTCCAGCAGTACCCCTATCATGTCGAGACATTGCTACAAGTCGCTATGGTCCTTTTACGACAGGGAGAAAATAAGTCCACAAGCAACTCGCTCATTGAAAAGGCCTTGTTTGTCTTTGACCGCGCCTTTCACAAAACTTTCCACGAGCTCATGCTTAGCGGGAAAAGCGAGCTCGTGAGATTGCCATATGAACAGTTCGCCAATCGCCAATTCTATATCTGCTTGTTCCGAATAATCGCCGGGCTCGGAGAGAGACGCACATTCACCACTGCCTTGAACTATTGCAAGTTATTGCTCTCGCTAGCCCCTGCACAAGATCCTGTGGGTGTGCGATACTTCATTGACCACTATGCAATTATGAGTGAGGAATACTCTTACTTGATCAACCTTGCTCAATCTCCATTATGCACGACCTATAGCTTGTGGTTTACGCCAGGGATCGCATACTCTTCAGTATTCGCTCACTTGTGTTTGAAAAACGAACAGGGTGCAAAGAAAGCATTGGCTGCTGCATTTAAGGCTCATCCGCATACTGGGGCTCGTCTTTTGGAAATGGCCGGGGCGCCTCTACCGGCGATCACAGACCCCACAAGTCCTAGAATCAAGATTGAAACGGAAACCTATATGGTCCGCGCGGCAGCATCGTGGGCCGCGCCCGATAAGCAAAACTTTTTGCGGAAAGAATTATCTCGGTTTTTCCAAGAAGCAAATGCCGACCAGAAGCCGTCAATCTTTGCGCCTCTCCGCAACTTATTTGGGAAGCCCCCGGTTGATGAAGATTCAGATATCCCGCACAACTTGATCAGGTTCGCCGTGTTATCTGGGGAGGCGAAAATCATGTCCAAATTGCCGGAATCCATATGGGACCGAGATGATATGTTCGAGTATGACGTGTTGCCGCCCGTGGATCTGCATGTGGACTATGATGAATATACTGGAATTACACGCTCTGACACTGCAAAAAGTGTTGTAACATCATTGATCAGATATGTTGATCACAATTTATTAGGAGCAATAGTTCAAAGCAGAACCGCGGCGGGCCATGAGCTTGACGAGCTCATCGGCCAGGGATTACTCCAAGCAGATGGCCAGGACGCTATACAAGTCGATGGACAAGTCGATGGACAGGAAGACTGAGAGAAACAATAAGATTATTAACATGAGAGTATGTAATTACATCAAAAAAATTCTAGCACCGTTTGTATATACGACATATTTTTCTCAATATCCTTCGTAGCGCAGATCCCCGGACATTTCAAGGGTGAGGAACAACAGCCTCGCATCTTTCTCTCGCTGAATGATAAACATCGATCTCAAACTACATGAGTGGCATTGGCTGTATCAGATTTCTACGACCTTCTTCTTAGGCGTCATCTTGCCTTTACTGGCATATGCGTATGCAAAGTATATCTCGAGCACACCCAATCGCTTCAACAAGTTGGAGGAGCCCCGCAAGTTGGTTTTTGATACCCCACCAGAAGCCAGAAAACACTGGAAGGGCAAACGGCTTTACGCCTCCAAGCTTTCGATCCGTGTCCCTGATGAGCCTGATATGATCCAATGCTATTGCCCTGCTACAGGACAACATTTGGGCACATACGCAGCAACCACACCACAAGAAATGGACAATCAGATTGAGAAGGCAGCGAAGGCTCAAAAAGCTTGGGCCATGTCCCCGATATCATTGAGGAGAACAGTGTTGCAAACGCTTCGTCGTTATATCCTCGATAACCAGGATGGGATTTCGAGGGTCGCATGCCGAGACAGCGGCAAAACGAGACTTGATGCGCTGATGGGAGAGATCATGGTCACTTTGGAGAAACTCAAATGGATCATCAAGCATGGCGAACGAGCATTGAAACCATCCCAACGACCAGGCCCTTCTAGTCTTTTATTAGGATTTATGAAAAACGCCGAGGTCCGATACGAACCTTTGGGCGTGGTTTCCAGCATTGTCTCGTGGAACTATCCATTTCACAACCTTATGGGTCCTATAATTGCTGCTATCTTCACAGGCAATGCGATTGTAGTGAAATGCTCTGAACAAGTCTTGTGGTCGTCCCGGTGGTATGTTGAACTTGTACGCATGGCTCTTCGCCTGGTAGGAGCAGACGAGAATTTGGTACAATTATGTTGCTGTTATCCTGAGAGTGCCGATCATTTCACTTGCCATCCATCTCTCTCCCATATCACATTTATCGGCTCCAAGCCGGTCGCGCATAAGGTGTTGGAAAGCGCGTCGAAACAATTGACACCGTGCGTGATTGAGCTCGGAGGGAAAGACGCGTTTGTAGTTTTGGATGATGTGGTTGATGTTCACGCCATAGCCTCAATTGCCATGCGAGGCACATTCCAAAGCGCAGGCCAAAACTGTATTGGCATCGAGCGTGTGATTTGCTTGCCCCAGGTATACGATCAATTGGTCAAGATATTTACGGCTCGCGTCCCAAAGTTACGAGTGGGCTCAGATATCGATCAATTGGATGAGATCGACGTGGGCGCCATGATCTCCGACAATCGGTTCCCAATGATGGGAGAGTTGATCGAGGATGCTGTGTCCAAGGGAGCGCGATTGATTTGTGGTGGTAAACCCTATTTGCATCCAAACTATCCTCAAGGACACTACTTTGAACCCACATTGGTGGTGGACGTTGATGACACGATGAAAATTTTTCACGAAGAAGTGTTTGGCCCCATCTTGACCATGATTAAGGCGGAAGATGTGGATGACGCTATCAGACTAACCAACGCGCTCGACTTTGGATTAGGAGCATCGATATTTGGAAAAGATCATGCCCAGGTGAACATGCTTGCCAATAAGATTGAGGCTGGAAATGTCGCCATCAATGATTTCGCTACATTTTATGTGGCACAACTACCATTTGGCGGTGTCAAGAATTCTGGTTACGGCAAGTTCGGTGGAGAAGAAGGTCTAACTGGTCTTTGTACCTGTAAATCAGTGGTTATGGATAAGCCTATATTGAGATGGTTGGGGATTGCTACGAGAATTCCTCCTCCTGTGGACTATCCAATTGAAAATGACAAGAAAGCATGGAGCTTTGTACAGAGCTTGAATATCGCGAGCTACGATTGGAGGATGTGGGAGGTGTTAAAGTCATTCAAAAATTTAGCAAAGAGTGGGGCTTAATTGTATTTAGAATTGTACCTTAAATAGGCCTTGCTCAAACAACAGGAATATCCTAGTAAAATTAGCAAGTCCACAATCAAACGGATGCATTGATGTGCAATTCCGGAGTGGGCTTGATTGCGGCATCCACCAACAACTGGACGACGGAATCCTTCTTTTCAGCGTACTTTGCTCGAATCAGTTTCATTTCCTTCTCGACTTCGGCATCAGCTTCCTTTTCAATAGATTCATTGAGACCGGCATCTTGTTGCTCATAGGCCTTCAACTCGTCTTCCTTTTGCTTTTTGTAGGCGTCGATCTCCTTTTGGGAGTCAGACTTTGCGGTTTTCAAGCGGTTGGTTCTATATTTCCTGGCCTCGGCTACGATTTCAGCAGCTTCCTTTTCAGTTTTCAATAAGGCTTGTATTCCAGAAGACATCCCGTTTGCGATTTACCCTGTAGCAAAGAACCTGCTGGTGCCATACTGGCTGTTATCGCCAGTCTGCCAACCCAATGCGTCAGAAACAGGATCACGTGCCGACTGCGTTGGATTACGTCATACCAAAATCTCCACTATTGTGCCTTATCACTGATAGTCTTGATCCATTCCGAAGAAGGGAATAAGCTTGCGGCTCTTTGAAGGAGAGAAATCGTTCAACCAGCAGGGTATACGTGGTGCTTGAGCTGGCTCTAATCAGCTTATGAGGAGACTGCTCGTTTTCACAGTATTTCTTGCCAAAACAAATTCAGCAATCGCTTTCCTCGGGCAAAAGTCAAATGTGCATTCTTAGGAGCCGCTAGTGATGTACGCGTTTCCCCCAGTTGAAGAACCAGCTTCTGACTTATATGGGAATTAACTTTGTTCCTCCTTTCTTTTTTGGCAGATGCTCCACCTGATCCTGATGCTTATCTATACACAATGACATGTAAATGATCGGAGAGCTTGACGCACCATGTATTCATCGTTCAATTTAGGCACTCGGGAAGGACACATGTCTTTGTATATTTCTCTTATCCTGGGCCCAGTGAATAGTTATCAGGTTCAAAACACCACTCGAAAGGTTTTGCAATTGGCTGCGAAATCGGCTGCAAAATGTGATATCATTCGGTGAACGTCTATTTTTATTCTATTATTTAATCAAAGTAATATCCGGCCGACATAAACCGTAACATGTATTCGTCAATGTGGCCCACGCCATCCTCGAAATCGGCGTCGACATCGTTGTCGCCGACCTTGTTGCTGACCGAGACGGTTCCAACGGGAGTCTCGCTCCGCTCCCGCTGCGGCTGAGACGGCGCGCCAGATTCTTGTTTGTTTTCCTCGTCAAAATCCTCATTGTCAACAGCAGTCTCCTTCATCGCCGCAGATGCAGCCGCACGATCGTCTTCGTCTTCCGCCTGCGCCAAAATATTATCTGGGTTCCCATCATTATTCTCGTCAAATGGTTTATCAGGAAGACCATCTTCCACAAGGCCCGTGCCGGTCACAAGATCACGCACCGAGAATTTCCCGAGATGATCAGTGGTGAATTCACCCTCTTGAATGACCACGTTATCCAATTGCCTCTTTTGATTTGCCTTCTTGAGAATATTCGACTCAATTGTAAACTCCGAAACAAACCGGTAAATGTGGACATCCCGGATCTGACCAATTCGATGACACCGATCCTGACATTGCTTATCCATCGCAGGATTCCAGTCGGAATCGTAAAATATGACTGTGTCTGCACCGGTCAAGTTTATACCCAACCCACCCGATCTTGTTGACAAAATAAACACTGGAATTCGGTTATCGCGATTAAATGTCTCCGTCAACAATTGACGGTCCTCGATCTTGGTCGAACCGTCAAGCCGCATGTATCTATAGCCATGGATGTTCAAGAATTGCTCCAAGATATCCAAAACCTTTGTCATTTGGGTGAAAATTAATGCTCGATGGCCACCAGCAATCAAATCTTGCATTAAAGTTGCCAATTTCTGTAACTTTCCACAATCATATTGGAGTAGAGACTTATCGGGGAACGCAATGGAAAGCTTGACTTGAGATTTGTGGAATGGGTTCAGGATTCGGTTCTCACTTACTTCCTGCATTACCTTTTGCTGGGTCGAAAGAGGGATCATCTGGTCCTTCATATCCAACGCGACAATGGGCGGGGTCAAGACAGAATACTTGTTAATAATATCGCTCAATTGGTCGACTCTATCTTCGACAGTCAAGGCAAAGCTTTGGTAGACATCAGATGACGAGCCCGGGGCACTTGCGGTGCGAATGAATTCGAGCACCGTGGCTCCATAGATCGGAAGCCGACTGCAACGCAATTTGTTCAAGTAGAGTGCATGCTTGAGTTTCTCGCGCGCTGCGATTTGACGCTTGGATTTGAGGTACTGAAAGTAGCCAAGGTGGCTTTCATAATCAGGATTGATATAGTCGCTAGCATCCTCAATCAAGGAGTCCAATTTGGAGATTTGTTCCTGTAGTTGCGACACGGCTTGCAACGCAAGAGTCGACTGAGCCACGAAGATATTGGTATCTTCGGAGCTGGTTATGTTCAAATTTAGGACACTGAGGTTGACTTTGCTTTCAAAGCTTTCGTCAGTCAATTGCTTCGACACTATGTGACTAGTATGCTGGAAACGGTGCGACACTGCCCTAGGCATCAGATATGATGTAAGGATAGGTCTTACTTCGAACAAATCGGGATGATTGCAAACTTTGCGCAATTGCATCAAGCAATTGATGATTGATAAAAAATTCCCAGACGCAAGCGTTTCCTTTGTTTTAGCTCGAGACATGAAATCATCATACAAGTACCGTTGTCTTTTGGATAACCGGCAATACACAATGTGTTCGTACTTGCCCGGCATTTGCTTCTCAACATCTTTTTTCAATCGCCGCAACAAGTAAGGGCGCAATACCTGATGCAATCGCGAAATGGTATTCTTCGTTTCGGCATCTAGCCTGCTGGTCGAGCTATAATTATCGTCGATAATATCATTGGTGGACGAGCTGGTCTGTTCCATGATTTTATCCACGGGCCGACCGAACCAAGTTTGGAAATCGTCCAAGTTTGCGAATCCATCGGGCATTGCTTGCGTCACTTTTGAAGATGGCATCAAAAAATATAAAAGAGACCATAACTCGATCAAGTTATTTTGCAACGGCGTCCCGGTAAGAAGCAACCGGTTCTCGGTGTTGAAATTCAAAAGGGCCTTCCACCGCGTAGATCTGAAATTCTTGATATTATGAGCCTCGTCCAAAATCATGTACCTCCATTTTCTCCTTTTGAACGACTGATGATCATGCACCACCAATTGGTATGAGGTGATACAGACATGAAACGCATTAGGTTTATTCCAGCCTTTACGTTTCTGTGCTCGTTGTTGTGGAGAACCATAATAGGTCATAACCTTGAAGCCGGGAGCGAATTTTTTAAATTCCATTTCCCAATTGAGCATCACTGAGGTCGGTACCACGATCAAATGAGGTCCCCAGATATGATGCTCACATGCCAAGTATGAGAGTAATGAGATTGTTTGAATTGTTTTACCAAGACCCATTTCATCAGCCAAGATTCCATTAGTGTTGTTGTTGTAAAGACTGGCAAGCCAGTTCAAACCTTGTTTCTGATACGGGCGTAAGGTTCCACGCAATAAGCTCGGCAAGGGAACATCTCTGACCATTGCGCCATTGACCATTTCTTCCTTTGGTGGTGTGGTATCCAGAAGCTCGCCGTTGGTACCGACGTCAGAGTGCTCATCAAGGTGAGGCTTTCCTAACATTTCGACGTCTTGGACGTCATTTGCGGCGGGCTCATTTGTGGCTTTGACTTTTTCCACTGTGAGTGATTCATCACCACTATGGTATGACTTTGAATCGTCCTCCTCGGACTCTGGATCGTCGGTGTGGCCATTTTTCGAGGCAAAAAGGGAAGCGAGGCCCCCATTGTTGATGACTGTCACTTCGGCATTTGACTCAGACTCTGAGTCCGATTCCGAGCCTGAATCGCTTCCCATGCTTGAATCAGTTTCCGAAGAAAAAGTCTGAGTTTCCTGATCATGATTGATTTCCTCGATCTTCCGTAATTGGGCGTCTGAATATTCCGGAATAATTTCAGGTGTCTCATCATGCGACATGGTGACGTCAGTTGCCTTGAATTGACTCTCCGCTTCCCCATTTTCCTTTTCGCCCCCACCCGATATACCTCCATTTGCTTTCATGGCATCGACGGGCGATTTCATGTCATGATGTTTTGCTTTGAGCTCTTCAACAGTCAAAGACGAGTCATTGTCAAAGTCAGGGGCATGGCCGTGGCCATTCTGCGCATGTTCATCTTGAGCTTCGTCCTCACTTGAGCTGAACCCGTGATCAGAATTCGAGTCGTCGGAATCTTCCTCCGCCGAACGATCGCTCATGTCGTCGTCTTTACGACTCAATTGCGCTTCCAAGAGTTGAGTGGAATGCTCCAACATTTGACTCAAATGTTCACGGCCCTTTATTTTCTTGGCCTCTTCCTCCTTTTCATTCTGTATGTGACTGTAGACTTTGTTGACTTGTTGCCACCTCTTTTTAACGGCCTGGACAGCCAAGCGGCCGATTTTCTTGAGGTTTTGTTCTTGTTCTCGAGCCAAACGTTCCTTCTCGCCTGACTTTTTTTTGAAATGCTGCTCAATCATTTGGGCGACTTTGCGAGCGCGAAGTAAATGTTGTTTGCGCATCAGCTGATGAATCTTTGAAAACGCGACGCCTTGGTTAACAAGGTGATCAGAAAATGTCATGTTATTAGCAGCGCCTTGTACTTTAGGAGTAACTGTTCCCGTCAAGCGGAAAGGGTCCGACGTGAGCTTTGCGTTAGTTGTCAGGGGAAGAGTGACTTTGCGCAACTCAAGCTTTTCGCCCACGAGTTGCATGCTATCGCCAACCATTGTTTTCTCATAGACATTGTGTAGCATTTCCTCTTGCTGAGCCATGATTTTTTCATATTCGTCTTTGGTATATCCATATTCTGGCAATGTCGACTCGTCTATAATGGGAGTCTTATAATGATGATCCAAGAAACCATCAAGCCGTTCGGTGATGTAGGGACTGTAAGATTCTTGGCGGTCGTCCGATTGTAGGTCGACCGTGATTTGAATTGGTTTTGGGTGAAAATCAATGATTTCTGCGCTCTGCGTTTTCATCGATCCGTCTTGTAAGACCGGCTCCAATCTCCACTGCGGGATATGAGATGGATGTGTAATCAACTGAGGAGGAATCGAGTATTTGATAGTCTTGATGCGATCGTTAGGCACAGCGTCATCTTCGGAATGGTCACTTTCAATTTCGGATTTTATGTGGGGCTTCGTTCGCGATGTCTTTATGTTCGGGGTCAGTTTTGCAAGAGTCGTTTTGAAGCCCTTTGTTTTGAGGGCTTTGGGTTTGGCCTCGACGATTGGCTCCGTCTTTAAGATGCTGGACGCGACCGCAAAATTATTCATCAAGTCAATTTCCTTTCGGTGGGCAAGCTTGATAACATCATCTTTAAAAGGGAACTTTTGCAAGAGTTTCTGATTGATTTCGGCGCGCACCTTCTTTTGTAATCTGATGGGCAAGTCCATGAGAGATTTATCATTTTCGATTTCGGGATCCCATGACAACGTGTTTTGGGGCTGCTCGATGAACGACTCGTATAGAGGTGGGACATGATCACCAAGCAAGGGTAACGAGAATTGAGAGGGATTCCATGAGGCTAGCGACAGGTACTCTCTAAGTTGGAAAGATTCATTGACGGCCAAGCGAAAATCGAGCATTTTGTTTGCCAATTTTTCGGTTTTTGATAACAGGGTTTGCGGAGTATTGCTGACAGCAGATTTCGGGCGCTTTTGAGACCCATAACTCGCTGTATCTGGTTGGTTTCGCTTCTTGGAATTAGTCGAGGAAGACACCAGCAGAGAGCCTGTACGTCGTGAAGATCTTCGCATCGTTCGATCAGACATGATTATTGGACGGGTATCAATACAGATATTAGTTCAGCTCGCACATGTATGTTTAAAAAAAGAGTGCCTAGAAGCTTTGAAATTGTAAGAGAACCGCCGTCGATGGGTGATTTTATTGTGAGTTTACCGTTGAATTTTACCTGATTCAGGCTTATATGCAGGTGGCGAAGAGGGTCACGCCGGAACAAAATTTGCTTATAGCGAGAGTTCGGCGGTTCCTTACAGAGGGATTAGAGTATGTTTGTGTAGAAGAGTTGGTTGCTGCATAATCAAAGAGATGGGTTGATTTAGACACGGGTGAATCATATCTAGAGAGGAGACGTGTACACTATCTTGAGAATTCGGTTTGTTGTATATGATTTATGTAAAGTTTAAGCACCAATAAAAGATGCATTCTCGGCCTCATATGCCTTGCGCAGGCTGGCGACATTAGCATCTGCCGTCAAAATCCCATTTTCATCCGCAGTGAGATCAGGAGAAACACGATAGAAGCTATCATCTTCCTTTTTGCCCGAACCCAACTCCTTGGCTAATCCATCATAAGGGTAGGATCGGGGCATTGCTGGCTTCTCCGGATTCAATTGGAAGACGTAGATGGCTGCGCCAAACCCGAAAACAAGGGAAAAGAATATGGCGTTGTGCTTCCACGCGGTGCTATCGGGAACAAAGTCATATACCTCGGGAGACCACATATCATAGAGGTCACTATCAATATTGACGGGTTCATTCAAGTTCCGCCTATTCTGTTGATCATCATACTTGACGTAAGGATCCTTGTATTGTGATAACACAGGTTTGGGGTTGGGATAATCAGCCAACTCAGGACGCGAAGGGTCAGATAAAACAATAACTTTGCCAGTTGCTTGGTCAGTAATTGTATTATGGGTAGTTAACAGGCGTACAAACGACTGGCGCGACGCCTTTAGAAGAGTGGGGAAAGCTCCCTGTTTAGCATACAAGCCCAATCTCAAGCTCATGTCTGGAGTTGCTTCCAGGCGGGATGTTTCAGTAGAGGTGGTGGTAATCATCCAATAGGATCGAATTCGAAAAAATGGGTCACGTGATAATTCTGTCAATCGATAGCCGCTACTATATTGAAAGAGGCTTGAGATGGGACGCTATTAAGGATATTAGCTAGATGAAGCTGTCTACGGAGGCATTCAAACCTATGCATGAAAAAGTTGTGAAATTATTTAGTAATGTACGGAATGGAATTGTAATTCATGAGGCCTTCTCCAATTGAGGCTCGGCGAATTTGAGCTTGTGCATCGGAGACTCCAGACTATCGGCAAATGTTCTGAGGCCGTCATATCCCTCGAGGCCACTGTTCAAATTTTCTGCAAACGATCCGATCGCAAGATATATGGGGATGATGGCAATCAATACCAGGGCATTACGGTAATTCCAATATTCATGAATGGGAGGAGGATTAACGTTAAATTCATATTTGTTGTTGAAAGATACCTTGGGAACATCCTTGGCACCCGTTGCTGCAGAGTGCTGCATTCTCTTGGATGCAACTGTTCTCAATGATCTTGCTACTCTCAGTATCATCGTTAAAGACAGGCTTGGAAGCGTGGTCAAGTTGGCCTTGGTCTCAATCAAGCTACTGCGGAAAATCGACGCTGTATGTATCATGTGACCAAACTGGTTATCGCACGATTATCTGCCTTTCGACCGTGGCTGCAAAACCATGGGTCTGGATGCTGCCAACCAGGTTTGGGTGGAAGTGAAGGAGCGAGTGAGGATACAAGATTGTGGGATGTCATCATTGGCGGAGAGCACCATTGGAAGTATAACCGTTGAAGTTGCAGGAGAGGTCTGCCACAGCGAACCCCTTTGTGCTCATACAATTATTCAGTTGGGAAGGGATCCCAAGCAATGTCAGATTCCAATAGCTCATGTTTCGATCTCAAGGGTTCACTTGCTCATTTGGTGTGTCGAGTTCGATTCGAATACATGTCCCCTTGTGCATTTGTATAATGCCTCTCGGTATCCCATCTACGTAGATCGAAACAAGTGTAGTGCCGGACACGGCACGATATTGACTGACGGTGCATGTATCACGGTCGGCACGATTGTATCGCTCACAGTGATACTTTCGAATGATCGTTTGGATTATGGGTTTGCCCCTACTACAGTACTGATTCACCGCGAGTTGATTCTCAAAAGAGGTTGGATCCTCTCGGATCATCTCGTTGGACGGGGGTCATTCGGCTCAATCTATGCTGTAACACACACAAATACATGCTCAAAACAATACGCGGTGAAAATTGTCAATAAATCAGCCTCGTCTTACTTCGAGAAACCATCACCAACTTCCAATCGTGCAACTTTGGAGGCAAAACTCTTGATGCGTTTGGATCATGTACGTCATCATATTTTCGCTTCCACACCATCACAACATTACTAACGATTTGCAGCCAAATATTGTAAAGGTGTATGATGCCTTCTCTTCCAGGAATAATATTTATATTGTGGAAGAACTTGTTTGTGGGGGCGATTTGTTCTCGTATATGACTCGAGGAGATGAGATGCGCGCTGTTCCGGAATCTGAGGCCAGATTCATCATTTATCAAATAATCCACGCGGTTCGGTTTTTGCATTCCAAGCACAGAGTCATTCATCGCGACCTCAAATTGGACAATATCTTGCTTGGCCTGCCTCGGCCCGGTGCTAGAATATACTTGTGTGACTTTGGGATTGCCAAAAAGTTGGAACTCAAAGTGGCCAGAACCGCAACTGCAGTGGGCACTATTGAATACAGCGCGCCAGAAGTCTTTGGCAAATCAATGGCAGGCACTTGTCATAAAGCACCGTACGATTCAATGTGTGACATGTGGTCGATAGGTATAATAACATATGTGCTTTTAACTGGAATATCCCCCCTATACTCTGCTGGGAACGATAAATGCAAAAGGCCCCAGATTGATTGGGAGAGTGATCGCTTCAAATCCGTCTCTCCGGCTGCGAAGGATTTTTGCAAAAGATTATTGAAACTGTGCCCTCATGAACGTATGAGTGCCAGCGACTGCTTCAATCATGTTTGGATCAAAAATGCAGTGCCTCAGCTCGAAAGTGGGTATCGGAACTTGTTTCACTAATCTTTCGACCGTGCAATTTTCGATGTTTGCCAGTTATCTGGAAATCTACGTTTCGACGCAACCAATCACCGACCATAATGCAGAATCACAAACCTTTTAGTCGGGTCGCTGAAAGCCAAGCTTCGGTTTTATCGCTTTTAGCTCACTTATGGCACCCACAATTAATTTTCACGCAATGAAAAAGCCGGGCTCGAGCACAGAGTCGTCTAGCAGTAAGCAGTATAGCTACTACTTTCCAGTGGAAATGCAATCCTCTAGTTGATGAGTCGGAACATGTAGCCCGCGCAAGCCTTTTTGATGTTTTGCAATACCTGCGACCGAGGAAAATCTTCCACGCGGGTTCAGAGAACTGATTCAGACTCTTGACCTTGTGATCAGAATTGGAGGAGTACCTTTGCCCCTGACAACCCACTGGTCATCGCAATAACGTGGAACCAGACCACAAAGTCAGATGCGAAAGAAACGGGGCTTCTCATCTGAAGCTAATCACGATTTGAATCACCTTATTATCATACTCAAACGCCCAAATCAAACGCAGAGCAAGAACAAAAGTTGCTTCCGTCAGGGCTTTTATTCCTCTGGCAACTCAACTAATTTGGAGTGCTGGGAACACCAGGAATCCTCCGTCTTGAAGGTGTATTTGATGTCAATTGAATGATCTGCCAATGATGCTCAGTTGGAACGACATATCTGCAGCAAGACTTGTTACACCATATGAAAGTTGCTCTCACTTTGCAGCAAAATCATGACTCAATCCTTTGGGCGAGATCTTGTTCGGCTCTACATGTACAAATCATATCTCTATGTTGACGCCTTTAAATGACCTGGTCTTCCGTCTCACATATCGGGCATGACGTCTGCTTGTCTTCTTCTGCTAATTTCGTGTACGCATACCGAGAATCTTAGGGTCACTAATGGATGCAAGCCGAGAAGCGCATCTTGAACAAATCAGTAGCTTAACTATGTAGCCAGAAAAAAATACCCATCCTTCGCACTGGCATTTCTCATGTCACATTATAATCGCAGTGATGCCTATCAATCGCGAGCGGCCGAGTCTGACCGTGGTGTTACTAAACTGTCTACACATGCCGCCTCTCACGGAAGTTACCAGCGGGCCCCGCGTCAGGGGTATGGCGCTTC
>JAKTTQ010000038.1:0-16136 GCA_030581555.1 [Candida] argentea
ATAAGCTCAAGGGGTTGCGCCGTAAGTTATCAAACTTTCTCAAGGAGCTTTTGCGGCCGGGTCTTAAGAATTTTAATGAGCAGAGCTTTGAAGATAATAGCGAGCAGTTTATGACGGGAGACTTCTCGAGTGATTTGGGTGATGACTTTTTCGGGTTCAAGGAACTTGGCCTAGACAAGGAGTTCAATATGCTCACCACATCGATCCCCGTGAACTTGCTTCACTCTAGGCTTCACAACCTGTTCACAAGCAGCGGAATTACCAGCAAGAGTGACAAGTACGAGGACTTGAATGCATTTGAGCCCCGTCCGCTACTCGCCAAGGATATCGATAAGCAAATCAAATTGCTCCAGCCGTTCTACGAGTCGCTCTTGGACAAGAGCAAGTCGCAATATGCCAGAACACAAAAGCGCAAGGGCGAGCCGTCCGAGATCGCAGACGAAGAGACTTTTGTGTTGTTAGAAGACGACGAAATGCCACACAAACTGCGCAACATCCGCCCCAGATTGCCGCCTACAGGCAAGATCCTGCTGGTGAAGAAGAAATCAGTCATGACGTGCTACTTTATTCCGGAGGATGACGAGTCGACCACGCTTCTGAAAGAACCCCGACCTGCCCTTGGTGACGACGACGAAGATGATGAAGATGAAGAAGAGAATGAACTCAAAGAGGCAGCGATTGTCCACGGCGGGGAAACGAGCCCTGCGCGTGAATTCACGGCACCCGCTTCATCCGCCGTAACGTCGCCCACCAACTTTATAAAATCTGAGGACTAGACCCTTCGAGGCGTCTCTTCCCTCATACACAAACATATCGCATTTAAAATCATTCTTAGCCCATCCGAAAAAACTGTAAACCATGTCGCCATCATATCAGCGCACACGTGGGCATCCGATGTCTGATTCAATAGCGTAATGCCTCCTGTTCCTACTATCCCAAATCCTGTCGAGCAAGAGGTGCTGGTTCGCCTTTCAAAGCTCCCTAAGCAACTGCTCCTCAAAAGAGACGTTTTTGGTAGAACTATTCTCCATATACTCATTATTACCAATAGCCGTGGCCAATTGCATGATCTCTTGCGCAATCCAGATATCGCGGCGCTTCTTCCACTCACAGACTATGAAAACGATTGGAACTGTCTCCATTATATCTTCTTCCATAAACGCATCGCTTGTTTCAAAGTCTTGGTGCAATACATGAAAATAGCCAGTCTGAAGCAAAATCATCTTTGGTACTCTTACCCTCCCTTCACAGATTTGTTAAAATCAAAAGATCGGAATCGCTACGCCCCCTTTCAATTATTGGATAATGACTATAGAGATATGTTATGGATCCCAAGCTCCATATCTGACGATGACTCGTTCGATCTCAAATATCGTTTTGAGAGTCGTATTGAGTCCAATGGGGAGCCCTCCTCCGATTCACAACTAACATCCATGACGGTTTCGCCATCTCGTGAATCCTTGGTATCATCTCTGACCCAGGCTCAACCCCCTAGCCGTCCGTATATTCGTCATAGCTTATTTCCATGGTCAGTTGAAAGAGGTGCCTCGGAATTATATGCTTTCGGGAGTAATTTCAGTGGAAATATGGGCTTGGGGGACACCAAAAATAAGGCGGTGCCCACCCGAGTGGATCATGCAGAATTCGAAGGTAGAGCAGCAGCCGCTAACTCGCTTGAGGCTTTGAGGCGACCCCGATATCGTCTGTTTGTCGTCACTAAATACCATTCGTTTGCTGTGACTGAGCGCCGCGCCTTGTTCTCATGTGGTAAAGGCTCTAGGGGCCGCTTAGGACATGGAAATACTATTGATCTTGTCAATTTCAAACACGTGGAGTTGAGCAGTTCTGGTGATCTGTTACCCCCGGTGTCGACTATCGCTGCCTCGAATAATCACCTGATCGCCTTGACTACTGAGGGCGAAGTTTTGACGTGGGGACTCAACACTTTCGGCCAATTGGGTTATCCCATCGACAGTGCCACATCAAAGCAATTTGCAGAGCCCTTTTCTTCGACCCCGGGTCAAGTTTCAGGCGACCTACGAAAGACCGCGGAACCAATCATAGGTGTCGCGGTATCGAGTATCCATTCTTGTGCATTCACGAAAAGCACATTCTACTCGTGGGGCCTAAACATTGGCCAGTTCGGAACCCCCATCTCAAATTTGAATATCGAGTATAAAATTGGCGATAAGATCGTCCGAGGAAGTATACAGCTCAACCCGCGGGGGTTCAGCTTGCGTGATGAGATCGTCATCTTGGACACGTGTGAAGAGTGCACTGTGGTCATCACTGTCAAAAACGATATTCATGTTTATATGGGAGGCACTCACTTCAAATTGCCGCGAATTGCTCAAAACTTCGGCAATTCTGCTTTCGACATCTTCCAACCCACTCAGCTCACAAGAGCGTCACGTATCACCAAGGTGGTCACTAGGAGCGCTTCGCAATGCTTTTTGTTATTGGACAATGGCGAGGTCATGATGTTTAAAATCAACGCGACCGATCCAAAACTGACTAACTACATATCTATTTGGAAGGCATACGACAGAAGCACTGGGGCAATTGACTTCGATGCTGGCATTGACGGGTCCGTCATCATCTGTACCAGGAGCGGTGCTGTCTTCATGAAATCTCCGTTGCCAATTACAAATCGGAGATCGTCCGTGCCCGATGTCGTTCACCCGCTCGTCGCCAAAGGCAAGTTCAGACGTATCAACAATTTGAACCGGGTTGTTCGTGTTTCTTGTGACATGGAGGCTGTTTGTTTCGGATTTCTCCGCGATGAAGTGGACGTTCTCCCATTTCAAATAATGAAAAGTGATTTTGTACGAGACATTGCCAGTTTGAGCTGTGTGAGTGATCCTGATGCTCGCCGGAAGCAAAGGGCACTTTTCGAAAAACACGGCGCCCATGAAACACAAGTCGAGTGCTTCAGTTCTCTTTCAAGTGAAGCCTTTGCTAGCGAAGATCTCAAACACCTTGATGATCCCGTGATAAGAGACATTCTTCAAGACTCGTATATGCGCCGTGGTGAATCGTCGCGAGTAAGACCCAGAAAGC
Source organism: [Candida] argentea (assembly GCA_030581555.1). Classification (NCBI taxonomy): domain Eukaryota; kingdom Fungi; phylum Ascomycota; class Pichiomycetes; order Serinales; family Debaryomycetaceae; species [Candida] argentea. Next base: position 3,061 of record JAKTTQ010000038.1, read on the forward strand.
CTACACGTGCGCATTATTCAGGCATCAGCGCCGAGGATATGGAATCTTGGCAGCACAACTTATCAAGCGATTCATCTTTCCTCTCCCACAAATACGGCCCGAAAAATGATTTCAGAGGTTACGACTGTTACATCACCTTGTCGCAGCACCCGAATGTGCGGCTAGGCATCCACAAGAAAATCTTCATGAGCAGGTGCCCGACCTTTGAACGCGTTTTCTCCCCGCAATCTGATGATGAAGTCCTCCTGGAAGGATCATTTGTGGCTCGGTTCAACGAGAAGCTCGGGACGTTTAACATCGAAAGCCACATCGATATAGCGGCGGTCTTGATTTTGATACATTATATCTATACGGGCCAAGTTATCGACATCTGGTCGGGGTACGGTCCGAAATCTACGTGTCCTCCTGAGACCAAGACGACAAAGAAGGATTTTGAAAAGCTTTGCGCCATTTTCTTCGTACCTCTGATTTTGCAGGAATCGAACTTCTCAAAGTACTTGGAGCTTTTCTTGCAGTGGCTGGAGTCTAATGATGGAGACATCAACGTGCGATTGAAGGACGGATCCTTGCGTATCCATTCACTCCTCCTCAAATCACGGTCGGCTTACTTCGAAACGTTATTTTCGGAAGGTTGGGATGAACTTGACGAGTTGGACCTAGTCGACTACACAAAATTTCACTTCACAGTTGTGCTCCGCTACTTGCATGGAGCCATTGGCGCCGATGATCTTTTCCGGGAAGCCCCATCATGTGGAGATGAGAATTCATTCATTAATGAGTTATTGATGGTCGTTACGCTCTCAGACGAGTTGATGTTGTTTCCCTTGAAGTCGCTTTGCCAATTAGCCATCTCGGCATTTATCACCACCGACAACGTTTGTGTGCTTCTCTGTCATGGAGAATTGTTAGCTGCTACCAAACTTTTCATGAATTGTGCCTGGTTCATCTATAATAACTTGGAAGTGATGCTTTTCGATTCCCACTTTATTGAATTGCCTGTTGACGTTTTGTCAAAGTTGGAACGGCAATTGGAATTCTTTCAGGGATGCAAGCTGTCGGACAAAGGACAAAAGCTTCGAAGCACATCTTCAAACTGGCTCGATACTGACCATGACCAGCTTGTAAGCACATTCCTTAATAATATCGACGTCTTCAATGAGTCGTTTATCAGTGACCGCAAGGGATTCTCTTCATTTGAGCCGCTCGTAGATGCAAAGCATCGAGCTGCCGCCATCGGATCTGGCTCCAAGAAAAGAAGCAAGAGCTCCAAACCCTCGCGGGCTTCTCGGCTGAGCACAACGACTGAAAGTGATATTGGAGAGTTCAGAAAAAGCGTGAGGGATAATGAGCATGCTGATTCTGACACCTCGGTGTTCGAGGACTCGAGCGTTGACTCGGTGCAAAGAGGCTCTAGAATGAGTGGGAAATCTTCGACTCGCCAATTCCTGACCTTTGACTCGATAATGCTGCGCGCCGGCCTGTCTGCCTCAGACAATGATCGCAGAGTCGGTACTAGCTCGTCGGGCGACTCCCCTAATTTCCCGGCCACGCCTCCTTATTACTTGAACCGTTCAGGTTCGGCGCCTTCGATGCTGAAGGACTATAAGAGTTCTACTACGTTAAGCGAGGTGCGATCTGCGTCTATATCAACGACGGCTGGGAGCGCGGGCAAAGCTAAAATAGGGCCCATCACAAAGTTGTCTCAAAAAGAGCGAAAAAGATTGGCTGCTTCAAGTGCCCCGCCAGCGGCTCCCCCAGCGCCAGTTTGCATGGTGCCGGCGAACCCATGGAAGGTTCTGTCACCTCAGCCAGCAAAAGATTCTGCGTCCGGTCTAAGGGTTTCGGGCTCTGGAGGAACCAAGAAGCATGAAGGGCCCTCCAAAATCAAATCTACACGCACCGAGGTCACTCAAGCTCCAGCGCCTGTCTTCTCAAAACCCTCATGGGGATCAGCAGCTTCAAGTTTGTCCGCAAGCGCGCCCAAGTCACGCATTTCTTTCGGCGCAAGGAAACTATCGGAGATAATGGTCGAAGAGTCTCTTCAAATTGAGTTAGCGCGTGAAGAGGCGAACGACCGGAGGACATTACTGGAGATACAGCAAGAACAAGAATTCGAGAAATGGTGGCAAGAAGAATCTGCTCGTATACAAAACGAGGGTCAAGATACGAAGACGCCAAAAGCCAATCGAGGAGGATCTACCAAACAGCGCCGCAAGAGCAAGAAACCGATACTTGGCATGTAATTTTATTCATAGACATCAACATCTCCTTCATCTGGAAACCAGCCAAACCGACGTAGATCTACGATTGTCAGTTCGCAATCTGGCAACATCCCCTCGGCATATAAGCGTTTGACCTGGTCTATTTCACCGACGGTATTTTCTCGTGGCAGGATTTTGCCAGAGCTTGAAACCACCCTCCACCAAGGAATCGTATTCAATGCGTAGTTGGCTTCTCCATCGGCTAGGTCCAGGAGCAAAGCCGGAATGATAATGTTGAGATTCTTCAATGCAGATCCCACCTGCCGTGAGTTCTGCGATCGACCCACCAACGTTGCAATATGTCCATAACTCGTCGCATGACCATAGGGAACTTTTGATACTGCCGTGTAAACAGCATGGTAAAAAGCTTTGTTCTTGTCGGTGAGCTTCATCGTCGAAGGGTATTCACCAGTGAAGATCTACTGCTCGTTAAATCATTTTTGCGCTGCGTGACTACAAGTACGCGACCTTTCAATTCCTATATCTCAGCTTACTTGACGTAGCTCGTAACTGTTGATGCGACGGAGGCGGTATGAGGAAATTGGCTTGCCCCCTTCAATATTGTAATGGAGGTTTACAAACTTGTTCAGGGTTACATTCGATACGCTTCTTATAAAATCGTTTTGTCTCAGCGTCTCCCAGCTGACCACTTAATGATCTTGCACAATTTCGTGAGGTGTCCCGCTCATCAATGACACGTTCAAGGCTCTTTCCATGCGCTGCATATTGTGCATACGCTCGACCAAATCATTATATCTCTCAAATTCCGCTTCAGTGTTTTGGAAAGTCCCCGCTGGTACTAAACGTGGGAAACTAAGGAATTGAGGATCCAACGCAGCCGCAATCGCGAACGATGTACTGAACTGACGGTCATATTGCCTTGCTAAAACCGCAATTAGCTCCTCGTATATCCTCACCTGTTGCTCTAGCTCTGTCAATTGGCTTGAGCGTCCCTTCTCTATCTGTTCGTTGACCTTGGCGTTCCAGGAAGGTATCATTGTTACCATTAAGAGTATAGCATTTTTCCAGACCTCGTCGAAGCTGTCTCTAATTTGCCACCAGAGTTTTATTTCCCAGCGTTGAAGTTCTTGGTAGTGGATGGGATAGTCATAAGCTGGCCTCCGCCTGACGCCAATTCGAATGATTTCGGCGAGGATCCCGTGCGCGACCACCTGAAACCCGCGGTTTATCAATCGCAACAGCCTCGCTAGTTGAAGAGGGACTTGGCGAGCAACCGGCAAATTTCGTGGCTCGAATTCTCCGTGGGGAGCAACGAATCCTTCGATCCGTGCAGCGACTTCATCACCCCTTCCAAACACAATGTATATCAATGCAGAAGCAAAGGCGAAAAATGCAAGTTTCCACCACTGACCGTATGACAATTGAGGGAGAGTGAAGTTGAAGAATCTTAGCATCAAGCCGATCTTCAAAAAAGACATGAAAGGGATTGCTTGTATACTTGCCCTAACGAATTGGTACAGGTGTCGAGCCGCCATAATCAGCAAATTTTTTATCTGCGCCATCAGCCAGTTATCAATGTTGACATTGAACACAGAACGGACGCTCCTTCTATTTTCGGTTGAAGAATTCTCATCGAACATGCGAATTTCCACTTGTTGTAGTAAAGTCTCGTCGATGTTGCGATCTCTCATCGACATACACATTTTCGCTGCTCCGCTAGGACTGAGCAACATGTATGGCTGGTGACGACTCCCGTTGTCGACGATGATACACTGCAGAGTTGAAAGTGAGACGGAAGTCGATCGACCACCGTTCTCGTAGTCAATGTGATACTCTGCCAGTGCAAGATCAGCGGGGTCGATCCAAAGTGCGGGCCGTCCCTTATCGGCGCTTGTCTCAATCAATTCGAGTTGTCGCCCTGTTAGACTGTACTCAGGCCCACCTACTGAGGTGATGACTCTCGTTGGTTTGACGGGCATGTAGCCGATTGAAGGCGGTACTGGTGGTGCCTGTGTTTCTTCATTCTCGGAATCCAAGGTTTCTTCATGGGGCAAAAATGTTAGACTATTCTCGGATCGTAGTTCGTCAAAAAAGGCCCGACTGAATATACTTCGCCCAGTAATTTCATCGATCAATAGCTTCGCGTGGAGGACCTCGCCCTGAGCTGGCAGCCTGTCTTCCCTAACTCCGAATACATCTTGCAACTTGCGTGACCTGGATGCTTGTGTTATATTGACGCCAGCAAATTGAAACAGCACTTGTTCTGGAAATGTTCTGATGACGGAGAATTCGTCCATGCGAGTAATCACCATTTGGGTGAATGCAGCTACCAGAGTAGTCCCGTTCACTTCGAAAAGCGCATTCTCGTTTTGTAATCGAGGGACTTCGGAGTCGAGGCAGATCAACATTCTTAGGGATCTGGGAGGCTGCAAACCAGATAAGAAGTCAGCTGTACTTGCAGACTCATATTTCACGGTCAACTGTGAAGTGTCCGAATTCAAAACTGTCATAGTCTGTATAATATCTTCCACGAAGACATCATCATCGAACTGCATGTCACCATGCATGATGGTAAGGTTTTCTCTGTGAATGGGAGTCCTAATTGCCATTGAGCAGAGTGTGTCCTTCACATGCGCTATAGTGTCTTTGTCTAACGCAGTGATACTGTACACGTCTTTCTCAAAAGGCAGCTCATCGCCCTCCGAGTCTTGTGTAATACGAGCTGTGATTTTCGGCATCGAGTATATGGACGGTCGTTATCATACACGCCTAAACGTGTGCAACAAAATATATGTTGCAAGTATCGTATTGCGGCAAGGATGCAAATATATTCGGGTTTAACGGAGGTGGGTATTGTAAGGTATGCACTATAAACAAGGAAAACTCTGCGGCAGGTGCTGCCCAAAGACTCCTGAAAGCCAATGAGGTAAATGGGTGGCTGTTTTATCCGCGTATGAAATCTTCTAGCAGGTCCAGAGTATGCCACTTCAAAAAGAGGGTTTTTTTTTTTTTTTGAACATGTAACTTGTATTTGCGGCTTATTTAGCTATGTACTATCTAAATGAGGGGAGAATTCTCAGCGTGAAAAATTGCGCTCAAGTCCATAAATTCTTTACCAACACAAATTAATTCTGTATCCTTCTGCTCGCCTCTGGAATGTGGAAGGAATTAAGTGCTTCACAGAACATTGCTCAAGAGGTGCAATCACATGCTAGACTCGATAACAAGACTAATTCTACCGATATTTTGAACAAAATACTACATGGCATGGTTCTATGATCAAGGTTCAAGTTAATCTATGTAGCAAGCCGGCGTATGAGCCACTTTGAATATTCGTATTTCGAACCCTCGAATATAGCGCCGCTTTCACAGCTTCGACTGAGGAAGTGTCTCTCGTTTGTAGATTGCTGCGTAGAGTTGCATTTGAGCTTCACCAGAGAGCGCCCAGTAGGCATGATTTCCAACCTTTGCCCTTTTGCATTGTTTGATCGCCTCCGTGGCCATTTTGAACACTTCGCGTGGTTGACATTTAGTTGCAAGGCAGCCCACCAACTTGTCGTTAAATTCGTATGATTCACAAATACAAGCTGTGTCCCAGGGGACGCAACCTGTCGTGGATATATTTCTTTCCAAAGATAGACAGCCCAGGGTGCAACTGGTTGCTACTCTCAATAAAGAATCGGACAAACCATTCATTAGATATCTCTGTGGCCGCGCCAGCTTTTTCCCAACACTGATTCCCATTGATGCGACAATCAAGGAAACGAAGCACACGAATGATTTTAAGAATATCGTGAGCATGACGAGTGGGAAGTCGACCTCCCCAGAGTCCGATACCTTCTTCGAGCTTGACTTTATACCTCCGCCCGTCAATTTTGAAATGAAGCTACGATCGGCATAAACGTCAAAGGCCCTAAAATTGCGGCCGGAAGTTAAACAAGAGAGCAAAGCATATTTTACGTTCCGGCCGCAATAAGGTCGACAGTGGTGTTCTCTTCAGAGGCTTTTCATCGCGGCGCATCGAAGATAATCACACACGAAAGAGATCAATTCGCGCAACGGTGCTGGTCTTGAGCTCGCTGCACCTCTATCGTTAGGCAAGTATTGCCCTTCGAGTGAAATGTGAAATGCACGAAGATTGAGATTCGTGCGGCTGAGTTTGTGGCGTGCTCGTCTATCTGCTAATACATCGCTGTGGCTATCCGACTAGCGACACAACCTACGTACTCAGTTCGAAGTTGATTTGAGTAGTACCAAACCATCATGGCTTTCTTTGCCACGACATCCGGGCTTTTGCTCGATTCAGGGAGGCCGTTCCTTTCAATCCCGTTAAGATCGATCGCCTTTCATTGGCCCGGCTCACTTTACTGCGGCCATGGTGGCCAAGGAAGTCGGGTAGCTTTTCCCGCATTTGATTACAGGCTCCTCGTCTGTTGTGCAAAACTGAGGATTTGCCAGGAGGCATCTGATATAGGGTTCAGGAAGACTGCTCGAATCTTTAAGTTCAAAAAGTTTTCCCTTTCTGGCTTCGAAGGTTAAAGGTTACTCTTGGAACACAACCGAGGGATGTCTCCTTTATTAGCCTTTCATCGGACGGGATTCCGTGGTTTACTGGCATGGGACACCCTCAACTCTCGCGAGAATGCTGCAGTGAGTCATGAAGTGTCGTGCCCCTGTCCACGCTTATGTTTCTTTTTCCAAAAGGCACTGCCTATGCGGCGAACTGTCGTTGACGTCATATGTGGATAATTGTGGCATCAATTTTCGTTGAACCGATAAGTTGCTTGAACGAAGTACGCTTCTAGATTTTTGAGAATCCCCACTTCAAAATACGGAGGTCAATAATATCACGTCTCCTGAGTGCATTTCATCCCCACACTCTAATGCGCGCAAAGTAATACGGAAAAGGGAGCGATCAAATTATAGGTGGCGAATTGCTCAAGTCGGATTTCGAGAGTCGGTTATCAAACCGAAGGGAAGATGCCGATCTCAATTGTTGGATGTATAAATATGGTTGCGTCGCGGACGCAAAGAGTCAAAGGGTGGTATGATTAATCGATCACTCATTATTTACAGGATAAGGCCCTCTATATTTAACTGAGCGCTTGCCAGTGCCTCAAGTCTTGATGGCATAGTATCTTTTACCTCTGAATGCGAACAATTTGCAGTTGCTGTTGAAGGTCTCGGTGGGGTTCGTGTCGACCAAGTCGAGCTTTGTACACTCGAACACGTTATCGGTAGGGTTCATCAACACGTCCATTTCATCATGCAAAGGGTGGTGTTCCAACCACTGGATCTCACGAGCCAAGTCTTTCTCGTGATAGCCTGTGACAAACACGGCACATTTGGAGTCTAACAAGCCCTTGAGAGCCTTATCCCAGTATATGTAATCCGCAGTCTGGAAACCGGGATGGAACATGAAAAACACGTCCAAGTATGGGTCAAAGGGGAACAAATCGCCAGTGTTGTAAAGTTCATGGAAGTAGTTGGTGTGATAATGGAAGGTCAATTGGTCATCAGCTCGGACGACTTTTGCATTGCCATTTGGCTCATTGGTGGGACCGAAAGTTCTTGTCTCACGATCAAAGTAGGCTTCTGGGCCTACCAAGTGTATTTCGAATTTAGTATCGGGAAACAAATACCCAAATTGTTTCCAAACAAAACCTGGGAGCATCGACTCCATCTTTGCGCCCAAAATAAAAATCCGCATCGGCCGCTCTTTGAAGGTTGCGGCCAGGTCTGAGGTAGACGCTGATTGTGATTCGTAGAGAGTGTAGCGCAAAGCGGCCAAGGACCGCATACCTTCGAGAGTCAAGGGGCCATTGGGTGCCGGTCCTTTGTACGGAGAGAACTTTTGTAAGATTGCCGCTATTGTCATGGGGTATGTGAGGACTTTGGTAGCGGCGGCCAAATTGAATTCGGTGTTCATGGGGGCGAAATCTCTAGTGTAGAAGAAGGAGTCCCAGCTGGATAAGTTTGTGGCGAATTCCCGAGGTTGTTCTCCTGGGAAGTTAAGTTCATCAAATTTACGACCCGATCTGAGATCGTGCTCGTAGAGATTGACTTTTTTCAACAAGTCGTACTTACGCTTTTCATGGTATTCAGTATCCTTTTCCCAAGCCTCGCGAGAGTGATGGGTGGGGATACCAGAATAAGGACAAACATAGTTCACGGGCAAGTTCGTAACCGGACAAGCTGCCTGAGTCCTTATAAATGCCGCACGAGTCCTTATATCCTCGTAAGGAGAGTCATCCCAATTGTATAACTTGCGTTCCTTCTCGACGTCATTGGGGTCGCTCATATTTAAGAGTTTCCAGAAAAACGATGCATAACGCAAACCCAGCCGTTTTCCCTGCGTGGAAAGTACTGGACTGCTCAGTAGAATCAACATTTCAAGCTATTTGATCACAGAAAGTTCTAAGCGAAAGAGATCAAAGTGATGAAGCTATCACAGTCTGATGGGGTTTTGTTTCAATCAGCGGTGGCATGGATCTTTAGGAGGGGGATCTTTTTTTTTTCCAGGCCACTGGTGCTAATGTTTGGTGCACACACGACAGATATTGAGTGACGCGTTGATCGAGATACGAGATGAAATTAGAGCTCGTCGTGGGGCAACGTAGTGGTGGTCGTGCTTGTGCGATGACCTTGAGAGACAGTATCTCCTTTGTTTGATTGAGCCTCGTTGGATTCTTGTATTTCGAATGTGGGGGCGAGGCGCAGAGACGAATCATGAATGAAATCGGCATCCCTTTCGGTGTTGGTATGCGAAGTCACCTCGTCATGTAGTTTTTGAGTTGATTCCGTGCCGCTCAACTTTTCCGTTGAGCTTTGGTCTCCGTGTTTGGCGGATTCGATTATCTGGTGCGCGGCTATATCTTCATTGTCAATCCTCCCAGGCTCAATTCCCACGAGATCGAAATCAATTTCTTGAAGACTGCCCAAGATCCCCTCGAGGGTATCCAAAACCTTATCAGTGGACTCGTACCCCAATTTCGAAGCAATAGATTCCAACAAGTGCTCAGCGGTCATATCAGAAGCAGGGGGCTTGTCTTGAGTAGTGTGTGAAGGTTTCGCTGATAATAAAGCCTTCAATCTGTCCTCGTGCGACTCGAAATACTCAAAGTTCCACATGCCCCCCATGGCTTTAAAGTCACCTAAGGCGACCAAATTGCCATCATGATCTTTCATGGTCAAGGGATCCACTGCTACCACGTCTAATTCCCCGAGGGACTTGCCACCGTTGCGTTCCACTCGCACGAGCGACTGAAAGTCACCAAAGTAGTCATAGACCTCGAACCACATAATGAAAGAGTCATTCCATGACAACGCTTCCACCGTGTTTTGCGACACGAACCGCGGAGAAGGAATCAAGCTGTGCAATGTCCAAGTCAATGTTTGTTTGATTTGGGCCGCTAGTTCGCGCGTTGAATTGCATGGCTTATTCAAGACCAAACGCAGCCGGTTCTCCCAATCATCCGTGTTGTTTTGTGAATTCGTCTCGAAGACTCTATAGAGACCGAAACCTAGGGGGAATGTCGAGAACTCATTCAAGTTGATATGAAGCTCTTGTCCCAAAGGAAAGTCCGATTTGAGAGGTGGATCCAAATTCATGAAATCATCCACTGATTCCACATCGATTTGAGGAAACCTTTCCATTTGCTTTGTACATATTTTCCTGCAATTTATTGTCTTGACCTCATCTTGAAAATAGCGAGGAACAAATTCTTGGAGTTGGCATAGTTGTGGCACGGTAATGGATATCTGATAGCGACAGGTCAGGATCTCTTGGACGTCCAAGATCGTGGGTGCTTGCATATTTTGGGGATCGCAACTGTATATGATATCGATTGTTCTGGGCTTATCAATGAGGCGGCACATTTCACCATTGGAGATTGTATGCTGCAAAAAGCGCTGGGACTTTGTAGAGCCCGGTGATGGAGCTGCCTCGTCAGATAATTCGTCATAGATATTGAAATCTCGTGGCGAAAGCGAGTTTTTCAAGTTCTTCGCATCATTGCCGATTGAGAACGAATTGTGGGGCGCGCCTCTGAACCGCCCAAGCACGTAGACGTGGTTGGGGATCACTGCCTTGTGTTCGCCATTTTGAATGAGGTGTGGCATATCCACATGAAACTGGATAATCTTATCCATGAAGCAAAAGGCATAGGTCCAATAAGACCCACCAACACCGTACAAGAACACACAATTCTCTCTTGAGAAGGCAGATTCGATGATGGCGAGGGCTCTACTTACCAATTCCGGTTCATTTGAAATCTGATCGTTGACAAGTTTTGAAGAGGAATCTGACTGATTCCGCGAAAGCGTAGGGATGAAGCATAGGTACTCTGATAACTTTCCCGAGACATCAGGGATTTTAAACGGGGAAAAACTACCATTGAGGGAAGAGAAAGTGTCAGCGTTTAAACGAAGAAAGGCGTCGGCTTGGTGCGGAGATAAATCTGAGGAAGCAAAATTGACCCGAGACTTCAATTTCGAAGCATACGCTAAACAAGCGGCCCAAGCCGTTGATAAAAGAAGGAGGTTGAGGCCATGAAACATTGGCGTTTCTGTAACTAGAAGTAATCACAGGCAACAGACGCGGGTACGTGTTTGGTGGCAGTGGCAGCGAGGGACGGGGGAAAAAGACAAAAGATCCATGCCGCGCAAAATGTCCGTCACATGCCAGGATCAACGGCTCTAACCTCATTAGATCATTCGACACATTTCACGCTGTGGGTTGAAGCTCTGTGAGTAAGGCTTACTGGAGGTGACGCCAGGTTCGAAGATATAATAATGTCGTTTTCCACTACTGATGGAAGGAAGGGACTGGATTCAAAAACTAGAGAACTGCCTGATTCTACATGCTCGTTAGACTTGCTGAATGTCACTGCCGGTGCAGATGATATTGTTCCCCGCAAGCTGCTGGTTCTAGACCTTGCGCTGGAGATTGAATCCAAGCTCAACCTGCTTTTACAGACTATTGAGACGAATGATTTGGAAATGAATGCTCGTATGAAAGGATTAGCTGATCGTGTTGCAAAGCTCGAAAAGTCATTGGGGCTGAGCAATTAGTGTATGATAATGTTCAGAGTCATGTAATAGTAGTTTCTTATGTCATGGCAGTTGTGTATGTCAATCGAAAACGGGGGTGCTCAGCAGCTTCAAGACCAAATGCGATCGTAGTTTTTTTTCCAGTGGCTACATGTGCGGGGTTCTGGTCCAGACTGTAGATGGCAGCGGTGAAACGAAGCAAGAATCAGATTCGTCGTGAACGTCTCAAGCTTCGCAAGCAGAATGATCATGATGATTCTACGAAGGATAAAGTAGCCGAAGGTTCGATTCAGTTACCTATCCTGTCCAGTGAAGCCGATCCTAAGGGCGATGACGGCGAGACTGGCGTTGATACCGATGTTTATGATGCGCCCATGCCCAAGGTCAACGCTATTCCCTCAGCCGTTGAAAATCCAGACACAGATGAAGCGTCTGAGGTTTTGGATGACCCTCTACGAGAGCATTTCGCCAGTGTTTTCACAAGATTTCAGGATCCCGCTGACGACCCAAAAAATGAAGACATACCAGATGCTCTTGTCTATACCAATCTCTCAAATTCAGATTTGGAATCGGCGTCATCTGACGAAGAAAGCCACGAGGATGAACAACCTCTTTCAAAAAGACAATGGAGGATCCAAAATAAGGTATCTTTAGCTGCGTTGAAATTAGCTACGAAGGTGCCCAACATTGTTGAGTGGTGTGATGCCGATGCGCCCGATCCGTTCTTTCTAGTGCAGCTCAAATCACAGCCCAATGTCGTGCCTGTACCCTCCCATTGGTCAGCGAAGAGAGACTATTTGTCTTCTAGGAGAGGGTACGAGAAACCGCCATTCGAGCTACCGAAATTCATACGCGATACAGGGATCCAAGAAATGCGTAGTGGTGTTGATGATCAAACACTTCGCCAACTGCAGCGAGACCGCGTACAACCCAAAATGGGTCGACTCGATATTGATTATCAGAAATTGCACGATGCTTTCTTCAAACACCAGACACCGCCACTGTTACTTGGGTTTGGTCACGTATACTTTGAAGGCCGAGAACTTGGCGACGTCAACGAGACTCTAATTGCCAACATAAAGCCCGGGGTGTTATCGGCCCCATTACGTGCGGCGTTGGGTATGCCCGAGCACGATACCAGAGTCCCGCCTCCTTGGATACAGGTTATGCAACAGGAAGGAAAATCACCCGGATACCGTAATATGATGATACCTGGAGTGGATGAGGAATATAATAACGATGGATATTACGCTAAGAATCTCGTTAACAAAAATATTGGGCACACGGATCATTGGGGTCAATTACAAGAACTTGACGAAGAGGAGGATGAGGAAACGGATATCATTGATCAAGAGCAAGGTGATGATGTCGAAACAATCACCGATTCTGCGAAAATACCAATCACAGAGTTCGGTGGAAGTACACATACAACTACAACGACCCGTGAAACTATTGATTCAGATTTGCCGCTCTATACTGTTATCGGCGAAAGCTCATCCACGAGCGGTCGAAGGGGCTTGATGGCCGACAAATTGGCGTACGACATTGACCAAGCCATTACCTCGCCAAGCGACAAGACCGATCCAGTCTCTACAGAGCGCCCAAAGCTGCTGGAATTCAAGTTTTAAATATAATGTGGGTGTATAGTTTCGAATATGTATTATACAACAGGGGTCCTCATCTTTGAGGCAGCGGAGCGCAAGTCACAAACAAAGTATCATGCAGGAGGCACAGAGAAAAATCAATTGTAAATGGACAACGATCAATCTCTAAAAGTTCAAGTCAGGGGTTGACGCCTTGGTC
>JAKTTQ010000039.1:0-14472 GCA_030581555.1 [Candida] argentea
CCACGTACAATTGAGAAGCAGCACTAACAGCATGGAACATGCGCGCCAACAATTCGTTGGCTCCAATACTCGTGGCTTGCAATAATATTTCAGGGCCGTCGACAAACACAACAACCTTTTTAGTTGGCATCAGGTCGATCAAGCGGCACACTTTGTTGTCCCAAAAGGCGGATATGGAAGAAGAGGGATGCTCGGGATCTGGGATCACGTCCTCAAACAACGTCGAGAAACAGTCCACGAAATGGAACGAGCTCTCCGAGCCAAGATCCAAGCCGGCTCGCTTGCATATTTTGGCATAGAAGTCTTCGGGATGAATAAAAGATACAAAGATAACCGCTGTATCTAGTTGAGAGCTTCGCACCAAGTCTCGATTGATCGATTGACAAGAACCCACTAGGGCATTTTCGATCAAAGCACCAAGAAGCCACGCAGGGCTAGTTCCCTGGACATGACCAATCTTCGTGACCCCAAGACTGCCAGATCCAAGAGAAGCCTTTGGGAGCACCGAGTTGTCTTTGAACAACACAAAATCTTGTTTTTGGAATGAAGTCATATTTGAGCGCTGCCTATATTCTTCCGACCTGAAGTATTGATCCGTAAAGGGTCCCCCAAAAAAATTACGATGCCGATCTTCGACCGAATTTATCCATGCTGCAGTCTCGACCAAAAAGTATCAGCCTCGCTCGATCTTGGAATTTTGTGTAAGACTCTATACGTGAGCATGGTTTATTCCGTAGCCCTTTTATTAATTAGTAACTATATCTAAAAAGCGGGTTCTCCATGTCAGTCAAATCGGCGAATTCATGATTTTCAATCTTTTCAAATTCGTTGTCACTTTCAGCGCGGGCGTCCCTGCGCTTATTCTCGGAGTAGTACATGAACCAGAGTCCCAAAAGTGTGACGAATGCGAGACAACTGAATGCAACCATAACAGCTTTGGCAGTAGTGTAGCGTGGTGCTTCCTTGGTCAAGAATGTTTGGGGACCAATGAGATTACCCACACAATATGAAATTAAGACCAAGGCATTGACAGTTGTCTTCTTTGTGTGGCCAGCCACATTACTCGAGACACTGGATAAGACGCAGATAAAACCAAGTGGACCAATGCCCATCAACCAATACCCAACAAGGGCAACCCAACTGTTTTTGGAGAAACCCAACATGCAGCAAGCAATCACATTTCCGATAAGGACACCGAAGCAAGCCCAGAACATCCGGGACTTGATATAATATTGTGAAATGAATCCAAATGCAATGCATCCCACGAACTCGACAGCTCCGAAAGGGATCTGCATTAACATGGTCATGGAGGTATCGAATCCCAAATCTTCCTTGAGCAAAATACTGCTGAAGTTGGTGACTCCTCCGTTAGGAACGTTATTGGCGAGTGAATACAAAACGAGCAACCACGTTTTGGGATCAGTAAATGCTTCCTTGAACTGTTTTATCTTGAATGTTTTGTTTCCAAACCCTTGTTGGTTGCACCTGATTCTCTCAACCACGAGGCGCTTATCTTCATCCGTGAGGAACCAAGCCTTTGCTGGCGTGTCAGGGATATGAACCAAAACAAGAATGCCAACAAAGATGGTGATAACACCGGCGATGATGAAAATGAGCTTCCATGGAGTGATAGACATGTCATCACGATCCTTGTATACATTGTAGGCGATGGCCCCACTACCAAGCATCGTGCCCAATCCATTGGATGCAAACCACATGCAAGTGCGAAAGAAGGTTTCGCTTTGTTTGTAGTATTGAGAGGTGATAATGACGAATGCCGGAGTAACACTTGACTCGAGCATCCCAAGAATAGTGCGCAACGCCACAAATCCAGCATAATTAGGAACAGAGTGAAGGCACATCACCACTCCCCACACGACAATAAACAGTCCCACAGTCTTTGCAACCGGGAATCTTTGCAATAATCTGACCACTGGGTATTCGAAAGCCAAATATCCGAGGTAGAATGCGGAGCCAGTCCAGGAGTACATGTCACCCTGCATATTCAAAGCCTGTCTCAATCCCAAGATCAGTGCATACGAGTTTGAAAGTTTGTCCATAAACTGACAAGCATACAATAAGCACATGACCGGCATAAGATATAAGTCGATCTTCCACAAGAGCTGGCGGGCGCGTTTGGGGTCAACGTAGAGGGGTTCATCTGATCCCATGGCATAAGCCATGGCTTCATCGACATCGCCGGTGATTTCGACTACTTTGCCAGTGTTGGGAGATACGATGGATGTAATGACATTGTGTTTGTCCTTGATGTCTTCTGGAGTGATCGAAACCACTTGCAGCACTCCCGCGGTGTTTGAATCTTTCTCGATGCTCGACATATGGTACTGATGAGATTACCAGATGCAGATACCAAACATTCGTTCTCTTTTATATGTGAATTGGATCGTCTGATACGAGAGCCTCTGTCTTATCAGAGTAGAGGCCAGGGGAAAAAAGAAACAAAAAAAACCGTCGTCGCCGAGACTTGTTATCTTTCGATGAGCTGCGTGATGGATCGCGCTACCGGGCATAGAGTGGCTGCAATCAGAACAAAGCGGAAAATGATCCCACTCCTGATTATTTTACGACAGAAAGTGTTTGCGAGATCTTGGCGGGAATCAGACGATGTCGGTCGGGGGTATCGCCAAGGTCTGAAGGTCGAGATAGATTGTATTGGCGCTATGGAAACAAAGCCCATGGGCGTCTTATCTGGCCATGAGAGTTACACATTGTTCCGGAGCAAATGTGTAATTTAACATGAAGAGGGAGAAAATAATGTGCTTTCCCCGATAAGGGCCATTCGTTTTGCTGCGACGACGCATGGGGGTTGATCTCGTTGCGGTGGAGGTCACGGGGTCATAACGACTGACACTCGACTTGCTGCTAGATCATATCGTCCGAGATTGCCCGGGGACGGGGGGGGAGGGTGCTTTCTTGTCGAAAATATTACTCATGTGGTGTCTTATCTCCCAACGAAACGGCCGCGCGAAAATACAGCCGCTTCCCAGGCCATGGGAGATAGCCCAATTTTTTTCGTTGATTGCGGGGCACACATGATGAAACGGCCCGATCGGATTGTGAAGGGTTTTGAGAGCCCTGTGATTGGCGATATTATTAGTTGTTTTCGATAGGTCGATATTGCGGTCAAACAACATGTGACGGTTGTGGCGAGACCTAGTCATATCTATCAAACCTTTCAGATTGCTTACCTGGGGCCCTTCTAAGTTTGCGAGGCGCTTGGTTATACGGGGCCTCTATTTCTGTTGCGGAGGACTAACAAAGCGATGTGTTCGAAGATGGTCAGTCTAAGATGGTCAGTCGGGAGTCGAAATTCGGATGCCGCAGCGAGTGGATAAGAGAATGGAGAGCGAATGAAAAGTTTGTAGCACAGATACAAGGGATCAGCTTTTATCAAACTCGGTTGATTGGTAGACTCGCGATTCGTTTTTCAGGGCCAATATTACATTCGCTCGATAGCAAAACTGTCAAACTTGGACGAGCGCCTCAAAGTATTTTGTACTTGATGACATCTGAAGAATGATCGTGATTAGTCTCAAAAGAAACGGCATTGATGGAATAATCGTGATTAGTCTCAAAAGACACGGCATTGACATGATAATCGGACAACCGCTATCACACGAAAAATTAAACGGTCGAAAGTCCAAATATGGGGTGTCCGGACAGCATCACAGCTTGTGATTTGCGTGGACTCATCTGCCAATATTGTCAAGGCTTAGATCATGGAGAGGTTTCGATAGTTTCAAGTAGTGAAAACCGAGGTAAATAGGACAATCGAAACTGCATTTGCCCGATGAAGGTATTCAAAGTAGCCAGAAGCACAAATCATTGCCATCTTCTTCTTCTTACATAGGTTGATCTGCTATGCTTGTACGAACGAGGAGATCCAAAGCCCCACAAGAGTAACAGTCAACCGAGGCGGAAACGCCCTGTATGATATGTGGAATTTAAAACAAGAAAGTAATCTCGGACCATGCCTTGCCGAGCGCTAGTCCCAAATGCGAGTGCCGTCACACGCAAGGTCGACCTAGACAAGAAGTCTGGGCACTGATAAAAGCGACTAACCCCTGGCCTTCTTGAGAGAATATCCGCGACAGCCTGAACCATACTTCGCTTTATCGGCCAATAAAAGAATCAGTGGGATTCCGTAAAACTAGCGACTCCAATCCAAACTCTGATCACAAAGTAAGATCCGATAAGTCAAAAGTCTACGCAACGCTTAGTTGGGAATACAAATCATAACAAGTCATCAACACAATTCGAATCAGGCCGGTTTGAGAGTGTCCATTAATGGGCCGATCTGATTGATTCGGTTATCGTTTTCAATTCGAAGCATCAATCGAGCTCGTCGCAGACTCTATGATCATCCTCAATCATGCGTCGAAGATTCGTATCCGCTATCACCTAATATAGGACCGCACTCAAAGTGTCAAAAATCAGTCGGGCCAACCCAAGATTTTTTCGGACAACTCGATCGACCTCGCTTCGTCGAGCTTCGATATCCGCAATCTTCATCCTGAGAATCAGGATCACGAGAATGCTCGCGAATGGGCAAAGCCCCATCTCGATCTATTGCTCCGAGTATCTGCGTAGTCAGTCCAGACTTTTTCCACATTGGCTTTTGATGCAGGGTTAAGATACCAGCAATCAAACAATGTCTCACTCATCATATCGACTTATCATGGTTCTTTCTGACGGAGGCTATTTGGCCCTCTTTTCTAAGCCTGTAATCTCAGATGTCGCCAGGTCAATAGCTCAGACGAGGTCGCTCAGAGTCCAACGACACGAATATCAAGCGCTATCTTGATTCGTGTCGGAACTGGTCGCCAGAACTAATTGCTTCAACATAATGAAAGAGGTGAAAATGTCGCCTCACGCCATTGGATGCCACACAGGGGATCAGTCAAACGTTGTCCCGAGTCAGATGGGTAAAAACAGTTGATCTTGCCTTTTTCTCGTGAACCGAGGTGGTCTCATCAGGTCTATAGCGGTATAGCGGTGTCCCAGTGAGCTTCTCCAGCTTATTGACCCCCCGATCTCGCGTCGTAGTTTCTGTTCTGATGCTCATCAGAAGAGCTGTCTCGCGATAACTGGAGGCCGCAATCATGAATGAGTGCCTATACCTCAATTGATGATCTCGGGATTCTCGTCGTCTAGTTTCATCCGAAATTGTTCTAAAGCGGCAAAAACATATTGTCATCGCGAGTAAACAAATTTAAGAAAGCATCTCCAAGTCATGCTCACCAGAACTCTTCCGCTTGAAGAGCGGCAAACTATCTGACCGATGACAGCGAAGGATGTGAGGGCACAGACTGGCGTGTCCATGCACGAGAAAATGAGCTCATCCCCTCTTTTTCTTATCTTCTCGCTACACCCTTCCTGGCATAATTCGGACCGCATTCCTTGTAAAGACAATCGATTGCCTATTCGCTCCTATCCTCCCCATGCTGATAGTCGGCGCCTCCATCTTAAACCGTCTCATCAAGGATTTGAGTGAACCGGAACTTCACATGGGCCAGGGTACACCGATTTGCTCATTACTAATACGGCAGCTGTCGGAGCTCGGAACCAAATGGAAGGCCGGTTCCAGAATTAGGTTCATGTGATTTCTATGGCGCTCGATCTTTCATTCTAAATCGGACAAGGTACTCTTCAAAGTTTTCGGAGTCAGCTCGACACAGGAAAGGAGTAGACAGTTTGTCTTTATGTTGCGAATCTGACAGCGGTATGCTTTTTGGATCCGGCCGCCAAGCGTTGTGTGACTAGTTGTGGCGAGTAGGTGCACTCTCGCGTCTGCTTGACTTCGGATATTGGTAATGCGGCGGCGTCAGGTGTCGACTGACGCTATCGAATCGAAGACATCTTGATACTCCCCGCCATCAATCAAGATAAGAGTCGAGTACCAGTCTTGCTTCCATGCAAATTTAGTATCGATCATTCAATTCGAATCTGGCGATCAGAAGCTTAGTGGCCGAACCTGTGTGTGGAAAACCAGGTCGGGGTCAAAACTCATCCCCGCCAAGCGAGTCTGACTCCGAAATATGCTCACCACCTAACCAAATCGTTCGATGGTGGGGTGAGGGGACAAGCCGCGCACATGACCCCGATCGAGTCTTGGAATTGGCGTTGCAATCGAATTGAGTCGTAGCTGATGCTGTTGGAATCCAGATGCCGGGAGACCACTTTTCCAACAATTGTGACCCGGTTTTCTCTGCCGTGATTCCGAGCACTCGAGAATCCGATTTTTCGACTTCTTCATGAAAGTCCCTGGAGGTTGATTCATCGGCCAGGGATTTCTTCTGAGAGAAGCGGTTCATTCTACGGTACCGGAGACATATCCCGCCCCACATTTGAATGAGCTGCCATTTCTTTCTCACGGAGGTGGAAAAAGGTTCCGCCCCAAAAATTTGCCTGCCTCATTTCACGGTGAAGCTACCAGGGCAGCCTTGGAGCGCGAGTATGGCAGTAACCAAAATCTGAGAGAATCTTGTTCTGTTCAAATTCGAGGGTGTCATAGTGCTGATTCTAGAAGCTTCCTTGATCAGGTCAACGGAGTCTGTCGGAGTACCAAGTACGCCAGAAAACAAAATGTGGTGAGTCGCTGGATCGCATGACCGGGAATAATCTTGGGTCTCAAATAAACTCACGCATGTGCTTTGATAAAGTCCCTCCGGGTTGGCTTTTGCATCAACGCAGGGGGCCTGCGTCAGGCGGCTTGCGTTATACGAATGACCTCACATGGGGCGATCTCTTATCTTTGCCTATTGAAGGGCAAAACCAGCAATTACCCTTCAGAGTAATGATAGCGCGGGCCGGTAATTCTCGAGGAGCAATATCATCTGATGCTATCTTTGTCATCATACCTATGATAAGACCATATCTTTGATACGATCTAATCGTACTGAATTGAGAGTATATGATATCGGCTTATCGAAAGAACCACGTCTTTGATAGGGTTCCAAGCCTCCTCGCCGACCATTTTGGACGCGGCTCTTTCAACGTGACTGCTCCCCCCAAAAATGCCGTCAACCCACGAAACCAATTATGTGTGCGATGAGTCGTACGATACCCATTGAGTCTGTCTTATTTGAGAATGTCTCACCAGTTGATTTAAACTTTTGAGATAGTCCCAACCACCTCATATTCACCATAGTCACGATCAAGTTAGCAACAGGGCCGTATCAAACATATCTGGAACCCTCAGCACGTGGGTCCGTATCTTCGACCTTTCGTATGATCAGTCATAGTTCAATATCCTAGAATAAGCCCTTACACATTATACGGACTGTACCAGAGAAGCTCGTTTCAGGATCACTCGGTTCACTGGTGAAGCCCTAATCCCTTCAGAACATGCAACGGTAATTTCAAAATGTAAAATGTCTGTTTAACTAGTCTAGTAACTGTATCTAAAGAGAGGGTTCTCCATATCGGTAAGATCTGCAAACTCATGATTCTCGATTTTCTCGAACTCCAGGTTCTCGGCATCGCGTGCATCTCTTCGCTTGTTCTCAGCCCAGTACATGTACCAGAGACCGAGCAACGTACCCAATGCAATACAACTGAACACTACCATAAGGACCTTGGCGGTGGTGTAGTGAGGGGCTTCTCTGGCCAAGAAGGTCTGGGGTCCAATAAGGTTACCGACGCAGTAGGAAACCAAAACCATTGCGTTGACTGTGGTCTTCTTGGTGTGGCCGGCCACATTACTGGAGACATTGGACAAAGTGCAAATCAAACCCAATGGCGCCATTCCCATCAACCAGTATCCAACGAGCGCTGCCCAGTTGTTTTTGGCAAACGCCAACATGCAGCATGCGACGACACCTCCGATAACAGTGCCGAAAGAGGCCCAGAACATCCGTGACTTGAACAAGTACTGTGAGATGAAGCCAACGGCTATGCATCCGGCAAACTCAACGGCTCCATAAGGAATCTGCATCAACATGGTGTCGGCAGTGTTATAACCCAATCCTTCCTTGAGTAGAATGCTGCTGAAATTGGTGATACCACCATTGGGAATATTAGTCGCACATGCGAAAAGAACAAGCATCCACGTTTTGGGATCGGTGAACGCCTCCTTGAACTGATTCATTTTGAATGTCTTATTTCCGAAACCTTGCTGGTTTCCTCTGATACGCTCAATAACAAGCCGTTTGTCCTCGTCCGTAAGGAACCAAGCCGTCGCAGGTGAGTCCGGGATGACTAACAAAACCAAAAGACCCGTGAAAATGGTCATGACACCGGCAATAATAAACATGAGTTTCCATGGAGTGACAGCCATGTGATCGCGATCAATGTAGACATTGTAAGCGATGGCACCACTACCAAGCATTTGGCCCAATCCATTGGACGCAAACCACATGCAAGTGCGGAAGAAGGTTTCGCTCTGTTTATAGTATTGAGAGGTGATAATGACGAATGCAGGGGTAACACTCGACTCGAGCATTCCGAGGATGGTACGCAAGGCCACGAATCCAGCATAATTAGGAACAGAGTGGAGACACATAATGACTCCCCACACGACAATGAACACACCGACGGTTTTAGCCACGGGGAGTTTCTGCAAAATTCTGACAGCAGGGTACTCAAAGGCCAAATATCCAAGATAAAAGGCGGAACCGGTCCACGAATACATATCTCCCTTCATGTGCAAAGCTTCACGCAAACCCAAAATCAGCGCATACGAGTTTGAAAGCTTATCCATAAATTGACAAGCGTATAATAAGCACATGACCGGCATGAGGTACAAATCGATTTTCCACAAGAGCTGGCGGGCGCGTTTGGGATCAACAAAGAGTGGCTCTTCAGGGTGACTCAATGCATATTTCAAGGCCTCATCGACCTCTCCAGTAATCTTCACCACTTTACCCGTGTTAGGGGAAATGATTGTCGTGATGACATTGGAACTGTTGGCCAAGTCATTTGGTGTGAACGAAACAATCTGTTTCAAGTCGTTGGAGTCTCCTCCCTTATTGATGCTGTCTGTCATTGGGCCTGATTTTGAACGCTAAACTTCTGGCGAGGAGTTCGCGTTATATATATACGCGAACCATTGACGGGCTTTGTTTCTTGGTCATTCCTTTCCATCAATATTGAGCGGCGCTTAAGGCGGCCCTATCAGCAACAAAATTTCCGGGTAGAGCTCATCGCAGCTCCCGAAAATTGTAGGTGGGGCTCGCAACAATAAGGCGGAAAAGTATTTCCGTCGGGAGAATAATAGAGACTCGTGACGTTGTAGCCCACTTTTTCGTGGAGCACCGCGTATCGAAGTCCCCTCTTCAGTTCTCCGCACCGAGAGCCTGGCTATGGGATCATTGTCATCATGGTGATGTGGGGACAGTGTGCGACCCATGACGAGAAAGAGCCAGAAATGTGAAATTCACGATTCTTGCCACGCTCAGATCGAGGCTGCTTGGCCGGTCTAATCTCGTCCCAAACGGGCTTATCGATCGGCCCGGCAAGCTTATCTGGAAATAATATCGTACAACGCAAGATAAAGGTATATGAGCGCTCATGAGCTTTTTACAATGCCGTAAGCAGTTTGAGAAGTCTATGCTTCCAAGTTCCTCGACGTATTCGATGGCCGTTGCGTATCTCTATCGAAGTTTATAGTCTGTGTTAGGCCAGGAACTGCGTCATTTCCACTTGAGGGCGTCTGTCCAAAGGTGAGTTTGGATTCTTCTGTCAGCCTGGTGATTCAATCAAGCATATCGAGGCTCATCATCTTTAGCTCACAGAATGGGAATGGTATCCCATCTGTTGCCGATGGTATGCCCTGGGAATCTGATTTGGCCGTCAAAAAGTATTTACAAAAGATGTATGTTTCACCATTACTCGACCCGATCTACCTTGACTATTTCTGCCAGTGAAAAGAGGCCTCGAGTTTCGGACTCCGTCAAAGCATATCCCAGCTTGGTTCTCTCCGAAACAAAAATTTGAGACTTGATGCTGACGATTTCCACGGAAGTTCCATGTGAACTACCTTGGCCGCTTTGCTTAGGTTTAAATTGCAATCAGATGGCTGAGTTCATATGACGAATAATCATAACCCCGGATAAGAGCCCGTTGGTATCGACACTTGATGCTGTCTCAAATAAAAAATCGAAGATCACTTCGGTGTTTCGGGGGTCCAAAAATAATGAATCCGACGCGGTTCGAACGCGTGCATCTTTACGATAGTAGAACTTGAGTCTACCGCCTTAACCACTCGGCCACAGATCCATTTATGACTGTCTGACTTTGCTACAGCGGTGACGTCTATAATGAATGTGCAACGGACAGTGTCCAATGTGAGGCGTATGTGTTAACAGACTTCTGGAAACGTGAGATTCTTCTGAATAAGGAGAGAATACACAGAACGATTCTTTTTATCAAACTTAGTTCTCCGTTTCTCTCTAGCTAAAAGCCGAAGGGACTGCGCTCTTTTATAGCCAAGTCATTATCTTATTCGGGGATGTTCGTCCAAAAGAAAAGGTTACGAACTCCTTGCGGAGAACCACCTGCGTGCGTTCGAAATCTCACCTAGTTTTGAACTAGATTGTGAATGACTCTTGTCGCGCTCTGCGCGCAATATCAGGGTTGCAACATCTTAACTTGCTTTCAATAGGATGCAACGTCTTAAAGCGTGAAGTGCGCTATTTTAGGGGCTGCAATACATTCAACCCCCTGTATCTCGACAACGGAAGTCGTCTTGACCCTTACGTTTTATCAACGTGGGCTGCCTTTCCACACACTCCGTTGGGTGTGCGAGGCACGGGATGACCTGACGCCATAGCTTGATCACTGATCTAGAGTTATCGACACTAGGCCTCCAATTACAGGTGAGTCGTGTTGCCCTGCGATCTTGATCCGTGACAATTGTAACTTTGACGGAATGGTCACACTCAAAAGAACAGGAGATGCTTTAGCTTCACCGGACCCCATTTCCTACAGGATTCTTATGGTCATGCTCACCACTGACTGATTTAAACATGATTCGATTGAAATATTCAAGAAATATACCAGAAACTCCATACACTGATTATGCTTATCATCTACTCCTCGTCATCACTCACATCATCTCTATAGCCGTGTTTCCTGATTTCACCAAGACGTTTACGGGCGGCATTCAATTTATTCTCCAACTTCAAAATTTCAACTTGCTGCTCCATCTCAACGGTCTTGCCCTCGTATGGAGTCAACCTGCTCAAGTCGATTTCGTTCGCCGAGCTTTCGCCTTGATCCATCAACTTTTGTACTGCAGCCACCAAAGCTTTACAAGCATTAGCCACCTCGCTTGAGCAGGATTCGAGCCCAGATTGGGTCTTTGACGTGAAGTTGGCTTTGACTCTGGAAGCAGCCACCAACTGTGCTGTCGATGCTGCCACCTCGTTCGAGGCAACGATCAATTCTTCATGAGAGTTCTGCTTGCGGAGCACACCATCCGCAGTCTGGATCAAGATATTGGTGGCACCAGCAACTGACTTTGACGCGCTGATCAAGCCCTCTGTCCAGCGATTGTTCTTTTTGTAGAACTCGGTTCGAGTGCCTGCGCCTTTGTTTTTGCTGACGATCTCACGTTGAGAGTCGGTGGCGGACACGATCAATTTGGCCACGGCGTTGGTGATCGCACGAGCTGCGGCCAATAACGCCTCATGGATCTCGAAATCTTCACCCATAATCTTTGGGTCTGACATGAGCTTGGCCAAGAAATTCGACGCCAGCGACACGATCTTTGCAGTTTGTTCCATCTCGTTATTGACCAAATTCTCCAAATCTCCCAGAATTTTGACGGCGGACTTTGTCCTCGAACTGTCAAGGTATTTGCCCAAAACTTGTAAGCTATTTTGAAGCAATAAGCTGCGGTCAATGACATGGTCCATTTGGTCTTCTTCATCGCCAAATTTACTCAAGACGGGGGACTTGATATCAATAAAGAAGGATTCAGTCGAAGCAATCACTTCAGCAACATACAGCAATAACTTTTCCTCGTCAGCTTTCGGGATCCCACCGAGCAAGCCCTTCGCGTTGAGTACGATATCGTGGATATGATTCGTCAACTCCGAGCTGGTCAAAATGATATTGGAATAGTTTCCATTGCTATCTTCATCCTCGTATACTTTCTTACCATCAGCAATAAAGTCGTTGAAGATTGTAGCGAAATCAATCGCGGTATCCGAACAGAGCTCGACAATAGACAAGACATATTCAGGGGACGCGTTCAAGTTTCCGGCCTGCATCGAGGAAGAAAGCTCGTGCTTCGAATCTTGAAGGCGCTTAACGCTGTTGTCCAAGAAAACATCGATCAATGACCGTATTTTATCAATGTTGCGCAATAAGATGTCATCGATCTGTGCGTTCACAATATCATCTTGATCGTTCTTTGCAATAGACAATTCTTGCATCGCACTCTCCAACGATTCGTGCGCAATTTCCAACTCAATGTCACGTTCCGCCAACTTTTCTTGCAATGATTCGTTCAGGCCCAACAGTGCCAATCTCTGATCACGATCCCTTAGTTGGTCCGTCAAATCTTGAATGTCACGCTCATGCTTGGAGATAACAGTCGACAAGTTGAGATTCTGCATCTTGCCCAGCTCGTTGGCTTGGCGGGTCAATTCCCGAACTTCGGCCTCGAGCTTGCCGATTTCCTGATCCTTCGCCGCACGTACGCGATCAACGTCCATCCGCGCGCGATCCCGTTCACAGATCAAGTCCGCCAATTCGATGGTTTTTGCCTTCAAATCCTTTTCTAATTTTTCTTTCTTGGCAATGGATTCTTGCGCGCTGCTGATCTTTTGCTGGATCTTTTTAAATTTCGCAAGCAATGTCAAGTGCTCTTGGCGTAACTGAGAGTACAACTTGGCCAAAGTCTCATATTTCTTGGCCCAATTTGCTACTTGGTCTTCCAAATTGCGCACAGCTTCTTCCTTCGAGGCAACTTGCTGAGAGGCGGTGTTGTTAAACGTCATCAATTCATTTTCCAAGCTCTTGACACGATTATCGTATTGCTGCAACAACTGCTGGTCGTTGTCGTACTGACTCTTGAACATGAGCAAGTCATGTTCCAATTCTGAAACACGCCCTTGGTGTTGCGAAGTCTGTTGCTGCTGAAGCTGTTGTTGCTCTTGCATAAAGCGAGACGTTTGTTCGCGTTGTTGCTGGTCAAAAAGTTGCTGCTGGAGCATTTGATCCTGGATCTGCTGCTGGCGCTGTAATTCTAGATCACGCTGTTGCTGTTCGAACTGTTGTTGTTGCTGCTGTAAATAGAAACCCGTTTGCTGGGGTGCAACCTGTTCCACCGGGGGTGGAATCGAGGGTGGTAACAGTGCGGATTCTGGCCGGGATTGAGAGGTAAACAGCTCCTCGCGAGAAAGAGGTGGTTGAGAGGCGATCTCTTCCGGTGATTGCAAAGATGGCGGATCGTTGCTCAAGCGAGGGACATTGACCAAGCTCGTGAGAAACTTGATCGCATGGCAATCCGTAAAGAAATCGCGAAGTATATAATGCTGTGAGGTGAACCGTTCAAACAACATTCGCAAAGCATCCACGTCACCCAACTGTTGGTGCAATGAGCGTAACATGGATATGCAAAACTTGTAAATACCATAGGACTCAGCAACAAGGGGCACCAATGCCGAGATCTTGCACAAATTGTTGGGTGTCTGATTGATGGTGATAAACACCAATTTTTGGAGCTCGTCAATAGCGTCCTGTAAGTCCATCAACAGCATGATAGACTCATAACCTTCATTGGGGTCACTGGTAGCACGCAACGAAATGTACTCCTCATATTCGAACATTCCATTGAAACCAGGATAGTTGCGGTGAAAGTCCAACTTGTGCAAAACAAATCGGTCGTACTGGGCGATAAGCCTCCCGTAAGCGTTTCCACTTGCAGGGAAGACCGAACCGAGAGACGAGATAAAATCACGGTTGCGCCATCCATCTTTCAACGTATTGGGATGGCCTTCCTGGAGCACCTTATGGATCATGACCAAAGCCTTGAACAAGGATACTTGATCGACTTGAATCGGCTGGACTTTGACAGCATTCCAAAAGGCACGGGAGTTTTTGTGATCCCACGTATACACGATACACGCACGGACGTGTTTACGTTTTGGGGGCACCTCATCAGCGGTACACGCCTTCTTGACGGCAATCTGTAGATCTACTTCAGCCCGGCTCATGTGGTTAGGGCGCAGTTGATTGGAGGGGCGTCGGTCGCCGATTTAATGGGGGTGGTCACATGACAGCAAATGGGGACGCTATGGTAGTACATATGAGTTCTGAGTTACATGACGAGAGCTATTTTCTATACTGAGTTTTGCCAAAGTCGAATGGCAAGTACTTGTACTTAATCATGTGTTGGATTTGTCTTCTCATGGTCAAGGAGAAGAGCACAACAAAGTAGATTAGCAAGATTGGCCAAAAGACGGGGATATCGAAGATGGGGAAGAAGCACATAATGAGGGA
>JAKTTQ010000040.1:0-14443 GCA_030581555.1 [Candida] argentea
GGCTCCGCGAATGATACACCTTGCACGAACATCTCTCTTTTCTCTCTCTATTCACTATTCCAAGGTCCACTTGCTACCACTGACGAGCATTAGCGAAAGGTTTCACTCAGCGAACATCAGGTTGAAAGTTCCCATATAGATAATAGAAAAAAGTAGCTCAGAAGCTCTTCTCGTTATAAGAGAGTACTGCCCTATCCCTCTCCCTGGTGCCCTTCCCGTTACGCCCATCCAGATCCCTTAAGCCCTTCCCGGTACGCCCATCCAGATCCCTGGTGCCCCCTACTAGTTGATTTTCGTAATGGAATCCATGCCCACATACACAAGCCCTAAATCCCATAATGGATCTTTAATTTGATTATGATAAGGATTATACTGTATATTCAAGGCAAAGTGATTCGAGCTCGATAAGACGTACTCGATGTCTTCAACGCAAAGACACAGATCACTGCTATGACCACCTAAATTCACTTGCATCCTCAGCCTTCGAGCCATGTCGGCGCGAAATTTGTAAGCTGAACGTATTCACTACTAACACTTTCACTACTCACTCTTAGCCATTGTATTAGCCATTCATGTGTGATACCACTCCGGACAGGGCGGCGTCCAATGATATCACACAGTTGACTGAACGGCAACCTCCTCCTGAACTCACCTTGAGAAATCTACTAGTTGATTTTCGTAATGGAATCCATGCCCACATACACAAGCCCTAAATCACATAATGGATCTTCAATTTGATCATGATAAGAATTATACTGTATATGCCATGTTTCCCAATCGGTTATACAACGGCGCGATGTTTTACATAGGGCGACATATCGCTATATACTCAAACGGCGCGATGTTTTACAAGGGGGTTATATCACTCAAACAAGGACGCTTTATGGGCGAAACGAAAATGACAACTTAATGTGGCTTTGTAGAGGGCAGCGTCTTATGATATCACACAGTTGACTGAACGGCAACCTCTTCCTGAATTTACCTTGAGAAATCTACTAGTTGATTTTCGTAATGGAATCCATGCCCACATACACAAGCCCTAAATCCCATAATGGATCTTCAATTTGACTATGATAAGGATTATACTGTATATTCAAGGCAAAGTGATTCGAGCTCGATAAGACGTACTCGATGTCTTCAACGCAAAGACACAGCTCACTGCTATGACCACCTAAATTCACTTGCATCCTCAGCCTTCGAGCCATGTCGGCGCGAAATTTGTAAGCTGAACATATTCACTACTAACACTTTCACCACTCACTCGCAGACATTGTATTAGCCATTTATTTGCGATGCCACTCCGGACAGTGCGGCGTCCAATGATGCTACACAGTAGGGTACCTGATCTGGCTTTAAAGAGCACTTGATGTGGCTTTATAGAGTACTTCATGTATAGTGTACTTGATGTGGCTTTATAGAGTCTTTGATGTTACTTGATAGGGTTTTTGATTTATAGAGTTATTGATTGTAATATGGCGGCATATTACTGAGACGTCTTGTCAATTACGTATCGAAAGGCCGTGTTTAATGGCGGCATCTTATTGAGACGTCGCGGCAAACGGCGCCATCTCACTCTTGATTCAAATGGTTCCATGTCACTCTATATTCGCCTGAGTCTTGTATCTGGATGTAAATCACGTAGCATGGATTTAGTCTTGCCCTTATGCCTATTTGACCAACGCGGTCGCTGTTTTGACCGCATGGTCGCCCTGTCCATGCCACCATTTAAGTCACATTGGCCAAACCGCAAATAGTTAGGATACTATCATCTGGACCTTAACCTCGCGGCACTTCTTTCTCAATACTATCTTTGACATCAACGGCTTAAACAGATAGAGAGGGATTTAACGCCCCTTCGATCTCTATTCTACGTGGGTAATTGCAGTTCCCATCCTCGCCTCTGTGCTTGTGTTGGTCTATAGTCTCCCCAATATGCTTTTGAGATGAAGTTCCACCTTGGAAAAACATCACAAAAATCGTATGGTATATCTCGTAATGATCTCCGGAATGTTTCCATCAGCTGTCCCCAAGGTTTTCTGATTCCTGCGAGAGAATAAACCCCTGTTTCGAGTTGAAAAGTAGCCTCTACATTATGGATGACTCAGTGGCCTGTAAGATTTGACAACACATCACTCATCGATTGCCCAGAATGAGTTCAGCGTGGCCTCCGCTCTTACCAGTAACGAATCAACATTCCTAGCCCCGCTGCATCGAACACCATCTCTTTCGAACAACAGCCACACTGCCAACCCCTGTTTTGCAGGCATTTGTACACGTGACCGAGACAACAAAAACAACAGCATCCGCATACACGAATACATTCAAAGCATCAATGGCGGGGTACGTACCGTGGACGCGTGTATAACCCTGAGAATACTAACATCAATATCAGAGATACAATAACCATCCAGGCTGGCCAATGCGGAAACCAGGTGGGTCTTCAATATTGGGACCTCATCGCGAAAGATCACGGCATAGACGCGAACGGGGTGCGTCAAGATCCGATCCTGTCCATAAATCCCTCGTTCGAGTCGCTGACAGTCAAGTCGAGTCCCGCATCCCACGAGGATGGCGCGTGTCGTTTTTTCAATGTCTCGGACAGGAAAACTTATACCCCGCGCGCCGTGTTATTGGACATGGAGCCTTCCGTCTTGAACAAATGCACTCTGGCACTCCCCATGATAAATCCGCGTAACATCCACGTCAGCCAGAAAGGCGGAGGCGCTGCTAACAATTGGAATAAAGGTTATCTGTATGGTACAGAGCACCAGGAGGAGATTCTTGATCTACTAGACCACGAGGCCGACCGATGCGACCTTGTCGAAAATTTCCAACTCTTTCATAGCGTTGCTGGAGGTACGGGTGCGGGTGTGGGGTCACTCATACTTGAGCTTTTGAGTGACCGGTACGGTAGCAAAAAGACACTCAACACATTCTCCGTTCTACCTTCCAATGAGAACTCGTCTGATGTTGTGGTCCAACCCTACAATTCAGTTCTCACCCTTAAAAGGCTTTGCGATTATAGTGACGCGACCGTTATTTTCCACAACGACGCATTGAACAGTATAGATAACGAGCTCTTCCGCAGTCAAAATCGAACGGGCCTTAGCCGCCTGCTGGCATATGACGGACCAAACAAACTCATTGCATATGTCCTGGCCAGCATCTCTAATCCAGTGCGATTTCCCAATTACATGTACGGCAACCACGCCGAGATTTTCGCGTCTCTTGTGCCCTCATCTAGCTTGAAATTCTTCACAGCTTCCCTTGCTCCCTACACAGACCAATTTACTCAAACACAAAGCTATGCTAATGAGTACGATCTTCTTCTAGAGCTTCGTCGCGATGCCTACCGCATGAATCGCGTGAGCCATAATACAAAATACATCGCGGCTCTCAATTTCGTGTTTGGCAACAACTTGAATCACCACGAAGTCCGTAAGGGAGTGCTCAAGATGAAAAAACGCTTACCGTTCGTCCCATGGGTCCCCCACACGTTGGGAACTGTGTATGGAAAACGACTGCCATACACGTTAGCGAATCCTGATGATAAAGGTTTGGGGGGTATTCAGATCCTGAACAATACTTCAATTGCACTGGTATTTGGCCTTATAGTCAAGCAGTTCGATCAGCTCGCAAGGCGCGACGCCTATATCAATTCGTACACTGATCTGACCGGCGCCGCCGATGACATCCGCGTCAAGGAGATGTTCAGCGAGTGCCGCGAGGGGGTTGTACTGGTCATCGAAGAGTATAAACAAAGCGCCACCAGCTCCTACTTGGACGGCGACGATGACGGCGATCAAGACATGATAGACTAATGGTCAACTACGCCGAGCCAACCCGCTTATAAAGATCACGTGACACATTTCACACCACCGCAAAAACGACCGCAGTGAACGACCACAAATAACCGTGCCACCAACACCCACCCCCACGAACTACACATACTCCACTCTAGCAATGTCCTTTAACTTCGCAAACCTTACCAAGGACTTGAAGACCATCGGAAACAAGCTTTCCTCGGATTTTAACAATGAGTTCTTGCCCATGGCCCAGCGCACGGGCAGAATGGTCCAAGAACGCATCGGTCAGGTTAAGGTCGATGACATTAGTCAGTTACCTCTGGAGTATTCTGATCTTGCTGACAAGTGTAATAACATTGAAAAATTGTACAAGAACATTCTCAAAGTGACGGCGACTTACGAAAACGAGAGCTATGATTACCCCAATAACTTGCAGGAATCCTTCACGGAGTTTGGCAAAAATGTGGGCCACCGCGTGGCAAACCTTTCCAAAGCCACCACACCTGCGGAGGCGCAACAAGCTTTTTTGGGTGAGCTGGCCGATATCAAGCCACCCAAGACATTGTACCATGCCATTGCTCGGGCCACTGATGGGTCCGTTTTGACCTCAACCACTGGCGACCAGCAGCCATTGGTCAAGGGGCTTGATATGTATTCATCCACAATGACCAAGATCGCCAACGCTCGCTTGGGCCAGGACCAGTTGATTGTTTCAAAGTTTAACAAGCCCCTTCACACTACTTTGAGACAATTAATTTCCCAGAGTAACAGTATTCAAAAGAAGGTCGAACAGAAGCGCATTGATTATGACTTGACTCGTCACAACCTCGCAGGATGCACAAATCCCGTCAAGGAACTGCAGTTGCGAGTGGCAATGGAGTCTGCCGAGGATGATTTCGCCAATACCGTGGAGGATGCCGTTAACATTATGCAAAATGTCTTGGCGAATGCCCAGCCGCTCCACGAGTTTTCGGAATTGATTAAGGCCCAATTGGCATTTCATAAGCTTGCGCTGGAATTGTTGGGAGGCATGGTTGTCACCTTCGAAGAGTTGGTGCAGGAGGGGTCAAGGGGACCGGATAAGTCATCCGCTGCCCGCGATTCTGGCGAGTTTGAAATCTAATAGTACATCCATTCACAGCAAATCGAAATAAAATTGATTAACACGTAGAGCAGAAGCTCGGTCTTTCGAGGCCCGTCATCCACATATATTCGCGCCTTGAAAAGTGCTGGATCGATACATGCAGCCGGATTCCAATTGAAAGGTGCCGCACGTTGGGACCGTGCACCGTGACTAGTCCTGAAATGGCCCTAGCGTTTGTGCCTGGCTAACTACGAATAAGATAAAAAAAGGTTCAGCTTCACTCGACATAACATCGGTGACTATGTACACGAGGATATTCGACACAAGGGAATCATTGTAACCTCACGGCCCCTAGCCTTGAATCAACAGGTGGCATTTCATGATCCTCCAACAATTTAGCGTGGATCGCGCGCAAGGCCCGAATGGTGTCTTTGGCATTAATGACGGCGGAAATATTGATCTCATTTGCACCTTGTGAGATCATTTCGATATTGATGCGCTCATCGGCCATGACCTTGAACATGTTCCCGGCAATACCGATAAAATTTACCATTTGTTTTCCAACCAAACTAACAATGGTCATGTTTCGGGTCACGTCGACAGTTCCGGTTTTGCGCAACTCGACAAGAGCGGCTTTCAAGTTGAGTTCCTGGTCGGGGCTTATCAGCAAAGCCATCGAAACATGAACCTCCGATGTGGAGATGAGATCAACAACAAGACGTTGTTTGTCTAGCGTGGTGAATGTGTGGGCCAAGAAGCCATGCGAGAGCGTTTTCTTATTCGAATGGATATTGACGACCACGATATCCTGCTTGGCTGTGATTGCAGTCGCCAGTCTGCGCTTGTGAGAGGCAATGTAGCGTGGACTCAAGGTTTCATAGGCCGCGGGAGGATGAGGAGGAGTGTCAACACCAGGACGACCCATATTGTCGGGATAAATGATGGTACCTCTACCCTGGGGGTTTTCGACATTTTTTATGCGAATGGGGATACGCGCACGAATAACTTGCTCCATTGTGAAAGGATGAATGACTTCCAGGCCATAATACGTGAGCTCAGCGGCCTCTTCAGGAGTGACGCTGTCCAATACGCGAGCGTTTGGCACTTTGCGTGGGTCAGCAGTGAAAATACCGTCCACTTCCTTCCAGACCTGGAGTTCTTCAGCCTGTAGACCTACTGCCACAAGGGCAGCACAGAGATCCGTGTATCCTCTGCCCACGCCGTTGAGCAAACCACCAGGGACGAGACCGAAATAACCTGTGAGAACGGGGACTATATTTTCAGGCACAGCCGAGACCCGCCTTGCTAAGGTTTCTGCCAAGAAGGCATAGAACTGATTGTCGAATCCGTTTGTGAAATCGTAATCTGTAGGGATCACATCAGAAAGATCGAGGTACTGCGCGGGAACACCGCGGTCGCACATGAGCGCCGCCATATAAAGGCACGACAACTTTTCACCAACCGACATGATAGAATCAAGAGTACGGGGACTCACCTCTCCGATGACCTGAGATGCATGCAAAATTTCACGAGCATGTTCAATCTCCTTGAGAGTGTTTATCTCGAGGGCAAGTCTATGCTCCGAGTTTTGGACTGTTTGAGCATTTTCCAAATGATCTTCTTGAATAGCCAGAAGGAGATGCTCAAAGTCGCTGTTGAGAGACGCAGAATCAGCCGCGCGCAATAAGCGTGACGTGGTACCCTCACTTTTAGTTTGTGACGAGCGAGCGGAACACACCACCACCACACGGGACTGGGCGCGCCAGGGCTTGACGATCTCGTCGACGATTTCCTTGGAAAACTTGCCGACAGAGGTCCCGCCAAATTTTTGAACCGTCCATTTGGAAGAAATTTTCAAGTCTAAGACGGAGTTGAAAGACTTTAAAGAATCTTGAGACATTGTACAGAGAATAACGAGTGTAGAACAGCGCCGGAGATTACGGATGACTCGTTACGACATGACTCACTGGAAAATTAAATCACGTGATATTTCACAATTTCAGTTTGGCCATGAGTTTTGCAAATCGAAGCTGAGGCACGCCATCTACAAATCTGTTCATGGTCTTGATGACCTCCTTGGAGTTGGCGGCATTGACTTGAGTATCTCTATTCGCTTTGAGCAACTGTTTCATCTCGAGAATGCTGGGTCGATAAAGATCTTTGGTGGAATCAAGTAATCGTTTTCGCACAGCTTCATTAAACTCGGGAACAGACTGAGTGCCGTCAAAGATATCGTTGATTACCCCGACATCAACTAACTCTTTACATTAGATTTTCTTGCAAAGAAGCAAGGCCTCAGAAGCCTTTGACCATCCAAGACGCATGAAAAATGTTGCTGAGGCTGCACCTTCAGCCACGACACCATGTGCTGCGAAGGGGGCTGACAAGTAGACGTTATCGAGACCGTTCGCATATACAAGGTCACATAAAAGGACTAATGCCGCAGTAAAACCAAACACGGGTCCGTTGAGGGCCGCCACAAGAACTTTCGTGTGGTTGTGGAAGCAATCGGCCAAATAAACGTTTCGAGCGACAAAATTCTGAAGCCAATGCTTGTGTGGGTCTTCAGGAGAGGACAGAGTCGTGTCCTTATCCACGATATCTGCTCCAGCGGAGAAGAAACGGCCAGTCAGCTGAATGATGGTGACGGTTGTATTGGGATCACGATCTGCGCGTTCCATAAGCTTTCCAAGTAAGATATAGTGGTCATTATTCAATGAATTGAGCTGACGAGGACGATTGAAAGTGATGGTGGCCACAGTACCGTTGACACCGTACAAAATAGGAGACTGCATTTCTAAAGTGTAGAGAGCAGATGAGGTATGACCAACAAAAGTCTATTGGTGAGAATTTTTGATTGCCTGGAAGTCAGATTATCCGAGATGCAGACCGAAAGAGCAAGGGAGAGCCAGGGACCAGGCGAGTTATGAGGAGGAACCGCTGAAACATCCTCGGCTTCCCCCACAAAAATGGGGTGGGGAATCCAAGTCACGTGTCTAGATGTCTGAGGGTGCAAGACAAGGAGTTATTTTCCGAGAATTTG
The DNA here is from genome assembly GCA_030581555.1 of [Candida] argentea. Taxonomy (NCBI): domain Eukaryota; kingdom Fungi; phylum Ascomycota; class Pichiomycetes; order Serinales; family Debaryomycetaceae; species [Candida] argentea. The sequence goes on from JAKTTQ010000040.1 coordinate 7,934, forward strand.
GGCCATGCAATTGTTTTTGACAACACCTGCAGACGACGACCACATTATTGTGGCTTGACTTTAGTGGCGCTGCTATGAAAGAGAATGAAGTTTCAATCACTTGGGTGGAAATAGCTTGTGGGCGAGGTCAAGCCCACCAATCTGCTCCTTCTCTGGCTCTTGTTGTGGCGTTACCCCTGCCTTTTTTTGTATGCGCCATGATCGGCCGATTCTAGCGCCAAGTGATCCTTCGTTCCACATCCGTACATAATCGCCCGCTTTTTCAACTTAGGTTGATGCCCCGCGCTTATCGCACCTTGTTATGGAAGTCTCCTCTTCTCCTGCCGATTGATACACCTCTCTGATAATTTTGCTTTTGGCAGCCTCAGGCCCTATCTTTCACTTGGTTAACGCGTCTTTAAACTGATAATCTCATCATGATATTATCGTGCAGGGTTCTCAGTCACAGTGAAGTAGAATGATGCCGGAATCACAAAGAACTTGGGTCGCGCATCAAATTAATGGAATCGAAGCTGAACGCGTCTCAATTCGAGATATTGTACTGCGATCACGTCAAGACCGGATCATCAGCTAACTGGTGCTTCGCAGATGCATTATTAGTATGAAACGGTTATTTCGTAGCCGAATTTCGATTTATGGAATGCCTCAATTTCTTTCCGAATAATGATGCATCCTTAAGGCTCATCAAAGGATGGATGACAGCCGCGGCTTTTTCTTGATGCCCCCGCTCACGATGTGAGACCATTCTTCCCCGTTCAGTATGGGCCCTGCCACAAAAGGAACGCTGCCGTCCGCTAAACCGCGACCTGCATGTAAGCGACGTTAGCGACAAATTTCACTTTCGCGCATCGAATGATTTCGCACCCATCAACGATTACTCTCTCATCCTTCTCTCTCAATGAAGCGGAGTGGTTCTGAAAGCGCTGGATCTGATTCCAAGAGGCCCGAGGATCTGAAAGAGGCCCTGGAATACCAAAAAGCAGATCTTCTTAACCCTGATTTGATCAATGTCAAGGATGCGTTCAATCAAAAGATCTGGGACCCGCTGTTCGAGGCGCTCCTCACAAAATCTATCCGCGAGAGTGAGCCGTATAACTGGGGTACAGTAACCGAGCTCATGAACGATGAGCTTTTGCGGAATGTGCGAAAGGAAGTGCTTCATGAAATCGCGTTCACCAAAAAGGAAACGGACATCTACAAGGTTTACCAGCTGGGAGATTTGGCAAATTTGAGTGGACTCGACTGGAGTGATCTTTCGCGGCTTCCTTCGCTATTCAAATTGCGCGCCGCGATTTACTCTCGCGAATTTCGTGACTTCATTTCGTCGGTGACGGGCTGTGGAGCCCTCAGCGGCATCAAAACCGATATGTCCATCAACACCTATACGCGTGGATGCCACCTCCTCACGCATGATGATGTGATAGGTTCGCGACGTGTCAGTTTCATCTTGTACTTGCCAGACCCGGACAAGCAATGGAAGGAGAAATACGGTGGTGCACTTCGCCTTTTTCCAGCAATCGTGCCCAATGTACCAGCGCCTGATTTCTCTCAAAAGTTGGTACCCCAGTTCAACCAAATTGCATTTTTCACCGTCCAGCCAGGCCATTCGTTCCACGACGTCGAAGAAGTAAGGGTAGACAGACAGCGGCTATCCGTGCAAGGCTGGTTTCACATCCCTCAGCCTGGTGAGGATGGGTTCGTTGCTGGCGAGGAGGCTCAACTGGCGGCGCGGTCGACATTGAGTCAACTACAGCTGCAGGAATTGATGGAGTATGATTTCCCCAAACAGATTCGAACAAGCGTGCCCAACTTCCAGCTCGCCCAATTACGCGGGTTCACAGAGTTAGCGCATGACGAAATCGCATATCTACGCAAATTATTGAACCCCAGCTACTTGGACCCGAAAAACTTGGGGAGCCTTGCAAACGCGTTTCTGGACGATTCGGTGGTGGAGTTGCGCGACTTTCTCAACCCTGACCTCGCGATCATGCTTGCCGCCGCGATCCGCGAGCATGAGTTAAGCACAGCAGTGCCTAAACTGGCGAAAGACGTACAAGATCCCTGGAAATGCGCGATGCCCCCACACAAACAACGGTTTATGTACATTGACGGCACCAGCGCGTTCGGATTAAGCCGCGCCGACATCCGCGAACGTAATGCAATTGGTCCGAGCGAGGGACCTTCGTTCACGACCACCGCCACCAAACTGCTGGAAAAACATAACAGCCTTCTCATGGAGATCGCGGCTTTCTTGCGTTCTCAAGCTTTCCGGAAATGGATCGTGGCCGTTACAGGCTTATGCACCACCAGCGATCAAGTATTGGTGCGTCGATTCCGGCCAGGTCATGACTTTATCCTTGCCACGACACTGGATCTGGGTGCGTCAAACAGCGCCGATGCCAAACCGGACATGGACTTGCTTCTTGAGGCCACACTAGGACTCACGCCGACGGCGCAAAACCTAGCCAACTGGGAACTGGGTGAGTATGGCGGGTATGAGTTGTGCATGTCGACAACCCCAGGGGGTAGCGATGATCCTGCGGTGTATCGTCTGGAATCTAACGGCGAAGATGCGGTCTTGTACACCAGCCAATGTCAATATAATCAGATGACTTTGATGGTGAGGGACCCTTCGGTGCTCAAGTTCGTCAAATATGTAAGCGCCAATGCGAAAGGGTCACGATGGGATATCAGTTGCCAATGGAACGTGCAGGACCATGAGGCAGGCGAAGAAGAGGAGATGGTAGACGGAGAAGCGCTAGCGAATGAAGTAAATAGCTAACGCAAGTATTATGAAATAAAATGATGAATGAGAGAGGATTTGAACGTGAAAGTAGACTCTAACGATCATATTGTCGTACCCCCCTGTCGTAAAATGTGACAATGCGAACTCGTCAAAATGAAATCGGAAGGTGTTTCTGAAAAAAAAAAAGAACATTTTCGCGACCCGCTTCTGGCTCTTAATCTCTCACTAGCGGTGCAGTTTGTTTCAAGTCGATTATCACGATGCCCCATACACACGGAGAGTTCAGCCCTGGCCCTGTCTTTGCCACGTTACTATGCCTAGTAGCCGGTTCGTTGGCTGCGTACTATTTCCGTATGATCAGAAAGAATCGGCCGGTGTTGAATCCCACGACTTTCAGACCATTCCCTTTGGTGGAAAAGACCGTGGTCAGTCACAATTCGTGCATCTATCGCTTCGCATTACCTCATAGCACTGACGTGTTGAACTTGCCTATTGGCCAGCATGTCTCGATCGGTGCCACTATTGATGGAAAGGAGATAGTACGTTCGTACACCCCCATCTCGACTAACGAGGAGCACGGCCACTTTGACATCTTGATCAAGACCTACGAAAATGGTAATATCTCGCGCCACGTTGACGCATGTGAGATAGGCGGCACTGTTGACTTTCGTGGACCAAAGGGATTCTTCACCTACGAGCGCAACATGAAACGCTCTCTTGGCATGATCGCAGGCGGTACCGGAATAGCGCCCATGTTCCAAATTATTCTGGCCATCATGCGTGACCCGCTCGATAAGACGGAGGTCCGCTTGATTTATGCGAATGTGGCTGAGAACGATATTTTGTTGAAGGCAGAATTGGATTTGTGGGCTGAAAAGTACCCCGATCAGTTCCAAGTGCACTATGTATTGAACCAAGCGCCTGAGGGCTGGAAAGGCAGCGTAGGGTTCGTGACGCCCGAATTGATCGGCGACTTTTTGCCTAGCCCCTTGGACGAGACAAAATTGTTATTGTGCGGACCTCCTCCTATGATCAGTGCCATGAAAAAGGCAGCGGTCCTGTTGGGATACGAGAAGGCCAAGCCGGTGTCAAAACTTGCCGACCAAGTGTTTGTGTTTTAGTGAATAGGATCAGTAGATTACATCATTTTTCATAGAACAGAATATGACACGCTTCGAGCCTTGTTCCGTACTATTCAAATATTCCTATGTCGGTGGATACACTGTTTCAAATCAATTTTGTGATGGTGGAGACTGATATCAGATCGCATTTTTTTGGTTACTACGCCACCTTTTGAAACCCCAACTATTATGAAAAGGCTGTACCTCGCCTTGCTCTACTTGGTTGCTGGGAGCGAATTAGCAGCCCTGAAACTCGACACACCGGCCCATATTGACGATCTTTCAAAGCTAGATCATACTCCAAAAACCCATTTCGACCGCTATGTTCCACTCGGCCGGGGGGAGGTTCCTGATTATGCTCTCGACTACGCGCCCCTCATCCATCTCTACTCTGAAGAGGCGTACTTGCCATGTGATATTGCTGAGTTCGTAACACACTTTCACGCAGAAACACAAGATGGCGCCCACATTCCAGGATCGCCTCCCACGTTGGCCATTACTGATTTGTCGCTGTTGCCGAGCTCGTCGTTTCTCGTCGCCAACGATGACTTTGACTCGCTTCCAGATTGGATTTCTGGCGTCCAAAATGTGCCGCTGCCTATAAATGGATCGATCAAGAATGCCCCGGCCACGATCATTGCCTTTGATAAGGGAGATGGCTGGGTAGATGTATTTTACTTTTACTTTTACGCCTTCAATTTGGGTCCTTTCGTCATGGGAACGGGTCCGTATGGGAACCATATAGGTGATTGGGAACATTCACTTGTTCGATTCTATGACGGCGAGCCCGTCATCGTGTGGATGTCGGCCCACGGTGGCGGCGGAGCCTATCGGTATAGGAATGTTGAAAAGTCCGCCTCAGGAAGACCGGTTCTATTCAGCGCTCGCGGGACGCACGCAAATTATGTCTCAGTGGGCCAACATCCCCATGACTTACCATACGGGATTCTCTCTGACTTTACCGATCGCGGGCCCCTTTGGGACCCGGCTCAAAATTACTTGGGGTATACCTTTGATGGAGACAAGGCCTGGCCAACCGTACACAATCGCAATTTCCACCATCAAGGTCGTGAGATTCAATATGGCGACTGGCTAGCGTTCATGGGTAGGTGGGGGAACCCACAGCTACAGTCCACAGACTCCCGCCAACGCTACTTCTTTTTGGGTGGGTATAAATATATTGATGGTCCTACAGGCCCACTCACGAAACACTTGGATCGTGAAGGTGTGTGTCAGCGCCACAAGTGGTGGAACGTGTGGGGCCTGTGCCAAGTGCGTAGGACCATCAAGTGGGGGATCGGTATTGAACACGAAGGCTCAAACTGTGGAGTGATGGTTCAGAACATCAGGCCAGTATGGCTACGTACTGCTTTGATGAAAATTACATACGGTGGAGGCTTGTGCTGGTTAATGGACTTGTTATATGGATGAAGGATTTGGTACATGGATAAAGGCCTCGCAAAAGAAAATGCAATGTTACATTTTCATGATCATCGACACTCCAATCAGACACGTGATACACGATGACCCAGAGGTATAATTTTCTAAGCGAGTAAATCTTGTATTTGAATCTTCAGATTCCTCGCTTGGAAAGTCGTAGCTGGTGAGATATGACGCAACCCGCAAAACAACACGATCCTTTTGTTGAGTCAACGTTCTCAACGTCTCGTTTATCCACTTGTGAAGGCTCATATGATCCGACCATTCACGACTCCCATGACTCATACAACACCACCACAAAGTGGCAGTCTTTCAAAGACTCATTTAAGCCCGCTCAATTGGAGCCATGCGATGACGAAGTTGAGCTTTTGACTGATTTGGAACGTATCAATCACAATACTGCACATGCGCCCTTGAAGCGCAAGTTAAAGAACCGCCACTTGCAAATGATCGCGATTGCCAGTTCAATAGGACTGGGTCTTCTCATTGGTACAGGCTCTGCGTTGGCTACGGGCGGACCAGGTGGTGTCCTAATTGCATGGGCACTTACCGGTACTGCAATTTTGTGTACTGTTCAGGCCATGGCCGAATTGGCAGTGACATTTCCTATAAGTGGTTCCTTCAACGTGTATGCCCTGCGCTTCATCGATCCAAGCGTGGGATTTGCCGTCGCGTGGAATTACTTTTTTCAATTCTTGGTATTGCTTCCTCTTGAGTTGGTCGCAGGCCTGATCACAATGCAATTTTGGACCACAACTATCAACCCTGACGTATGGGTTGCTATTTTCTACGTTGTGGTCATATCGATAAACTTTTTTGGCGTAAGAGCCTACGGCGAGGCTGAGTTTGTATTCTCTACCTTGAAAGTCTTGGCAGTTATCGGTTTTATTCTCGTGCTGTTGGTGCTCGCTGCCGGTGGTGGACCCATCAAACACCACAACGGCGCCAAGTTCTGGCACGACCCTGGCGCTTTTGCAAACGGGTTCAAAGGCGTGGCCCTGGTATTTGTCACCGCGGCCTTCAGTTTTGGCGGTACCGAGTTGGTAGGATTGACCGCCGCGGAAGCCGATAACCCCCGCAAGTCGCTTCCCAAGGCCACGAAGCAGGTCTTCTGGCGCATCATGATGTTTTACATGGTATCGCTCACCTTGATCACCTTCTTGGTGCCCTCCAATAATCAAAATCTCTTCGGCCTGTCAGACT
>JAKTTQ010000041.1:0-13692 GCA_030581555.1 [Candida] argentea
AGCTTCTGAGTTGCATTCTTGTATTATCTATGTGGATGCTTTCAACCAGAGGTTCGTTGAATGGAACCTTCCGCTAATGCTCGTCAGTGGTAGCAAGTGGACCTTGGAATAATGAATAGAGAGAGAAGAGAGAGATGTTCGTGCTAGCGTGGCAGAGAATCCACTTGCATGGCGCGGCAGAGAAACCACTCACCTAGCGTGGCAGAGAATTCACCCACGTAGCGGTGCGATGTAATATGATCGGTGCGATGATATCCGATCGGGTAATACGATCCGTGCGATGATATGCGATCGTTAATCCGATCCGTGTTTTGATAACCGATCGGTATTACGATCCGTGCGATGATATGCGATCGGTGATCCGATCCGTGCTTTGATATCCGATCGGTAGTACGATCCGTGCGATGAAATACGATCGGTGCCATGTTACCCAATCGGTTATACAATCAGTGCGATTTAATATGGCCGCATCTTGTTGAAAGTCAAATGGCGGCATCTTACTGAGACGTCTTGTCAAATGCTTATTGACACGCCGTGTTAAATGGCGGCATTTATATGTCAGAGCTAACAAGCTGCATGCGCATAAACCAGTTGAGGCTGGTGACCTCCACCGGCAATGATGTGACAGGAGAGTCTTTGATGGACGAAACCGTAGTGCACTTGTTACAGACTCGATTGGATGTATACAATCCACAGCATGAGCCTTTTTGAAGGATGTTTTTCGGAGAAGGGGTCTTGCACACTGTCTTAGATAGCACTCTCGATACCAAATTCCCCCAACTCCAAAAGTTGATCGGGGACTTGGTCACACATTGAACGTGTCAAGACTTAATCTTCACGTTGATCATATCTCGAACAACGTCTTCTAGCCTCCTGAGGCATTACTATCCGCCTTGCATAGACGATACCAATAGCATATTTAATGTCTGGATTATCATATGATCAACGTCATGTCCGCCACCTTGATTCGAAACGGTACGGCGCTGGCGACTTGCACAATGGACAATATCACGGAAGGAGAAGTACCACCTGCTGATATGTTCAAAGCGTGCGATAACGGCTGCGAATGATCATTCACTTTCGCTGAATGTCGTTTGCTCCAAGCTTATGACCAGCGAGATCCGAACACATTGGCCAGGCACAGGATCAGGCCGACGATGGAAGTGACTCGAAAAGTGAACATGCGCGCTTCAAGAGAGTTCATGTTCCAAGGTTGAAAGTGTGGCAGTGAAAAGGGCTCAGAGTTATGAGGGGCTACCCTCTTCAGCTGAACTACGAATCAGGCGGGCAACTAAACGATGGCACTTTAGAAAAAATGTGAATATATTTTACAGCCCACTTGAAAATCGGATTGGTCTGATAGGCTTTGAGTGCAATTATTGAACAATCTTCTTCCCTTTGAATTGTTCAGTGGCTCATGTGACCTGGTGACGATGTCATAGTTGTGACAAAATGAACAACGCAGAGGCTTTGCTGAGACAAACACAGATTTAGAGAACTACAATTTTTGCTTTTGAATCTTCAAAATAATTGAACGCCCAAAGGCCGCTAACTAATCTAGTAAATTCTGAAAGAAGGACCCATGGTAGACTTGATGACCAAAGAGCCGACGTTCTGCCAGTTCTTCTTCAACAAAGAAACCAAAAAGTTGGAGGCCATCATGATCTGGTTGACCAAAATGTCCTGCTCCATCTCAACGTTACCAACGGCAACAGCCAAGCACAATACCTTCTTCAACTGGAATCTGATAGTCGACTTGACATCGGTGACCTTCGAGTACAAATCGTCGTTGTGAGACACAGGGGTGGGGAACTTACCGGCCTTGGACAAGGTGGGACCCAACAATCTGGGGATCTGTTTGATCAAGACCTCGGAAGCGACAAAAGCATTGTACTTCTTGGCCAATTTCTTGATCAACTTCTTGTTCTTGTTCAACTTCTTCAAGTCATCGACAGACATGGCGTCAACACCAACAGACTTGGCTCTGTCAACATCAAACGCATCACCAAAGATACAGATGGTCATGTTAGGTCTGGGGACCTGAGGCAACTTCAAAGTACCCGAGAAACGCTTGTCTCTCTGGGGGTCGTAGTTCTTCAAGCCAACTTGAAGCTCGACAGTTTCGAGAAAGTTTCTCTTCTTGGTCTCCTGAGAGAACAGGAGAAGCTTCTGGACGTTCTCACGAACTCCGGAACTGGTGATCTTAGACATTGTTCAATGAATCGTCTCCCAAAGGGTATTTGGTGATAAAAGATGCGACGAAGATGCTGAACAAAAAGCAGCCCGACCGATGCGCAAATTTTTTTGGGGTGTCACAGGTGAGATGTATCACGTGCAGATTCGATTATTTCGAACGCTGAGCTTAGGGTTTACGCCCTGGCACCGGTTGCGTGTTTCATATCCCCCGGAAGTGGTAATACCGCTGATACGCGTCTGGTGCGAGCGCACCAAATGGCGGAATGGCACGTCCAATGCTTTCCATACGGCATAATCGAATGAGAGTGGCTAGTCCATTACAGCGCGCCCTTGCGACGTCGCAGGTGGCCGCCGCAAAAAGCGTCCCGCTTCCTGCTAACACATACACCACCAAGCCTCCATCAGAGGGTGCGAAGCCACTCACGAGGAGAGAGGTGAGCGCTCTCATGAATATGGATATCCAGCTGAAATTGTACACCATAGACACAAAATATAAGATCTTTCACAAGGGTGTTTCTTCAGTTCTTGATTTAGGATACATTCCAGGAAACTGGATGGAATATACGAAAGCGCGGCTCATAAACCTTCATGGCTCAGAAAAGGATCATGCTGAAGACCTTCTACCGAAAGGCTGCCACATACTCGGGTTCGATATTCTTTTCTCCTCTCCTCCTATAGGTGTGTCAACAATGCAGGGCAATATATACTCCGCGATGGCCCATCGTAACGTTTTGAATCACTTTCGAGAGGTTGCGTTGAACCGTTTAATGACAATGTCAAATAAAATACTGGAGGAGGATGCCAATCCAGAGCTGCCAGTTTCGTACTATGCTAAGGAACAAAACGAGCCCACGATCTTGAACCAAATAAGCGCGCTTGACAAGCCACATGCGGCTGACGCTGATGGTAGAGACCTCTCCACCGCTTTTTCCAAGCTAGACATGCGAGATGATGCGGTACGAAGGCGAGCTGTGAGTAAAATCGAATTTCGACCGGACGTGGTTCTTTCCGATCTAACGCGACCTTTTACGCAACAATCCGGATTCTACAGCTTGACACATACGCGCCCACACATGCGTTTCAACTCCGTGCCGTCGCTTTCGAAGCCATATACGGAAGCCGCGAAAGCGGGGCTCGATTTAGCAGCTGCAGGACTTCTTCTTTGTGCCAAGACGTTGAGACCAGGAGGGACATTTGTATTGCGACTCAGCGCGGTCGTTTTGGGTGATCCCGAGATTGACCTTTTGCATTCAAGACTAGATCGGGTGTTTGACTCGGTAACCCCAAGCTTTGATTATACCGATCGTGATCTCTGGAGATCAGCAGCGCCCGAGGTATTTTTCATCTGCAGTCAAAAGAAGGACGACGCGAACATTGATATTGATGCATTGTTTGATTGATGGAAGCCTTGGGGAAAGTCCCATGTCCCCTGACGACGAACTTTCTCTTGGCGAAATAAGTTAAGGCGTCTTTATCGGTTGGAAGTATGTTGAGAAGCTTTCGTGTGATAAACCAATTCACAGCGCTCGTGGGAAATGCTTTTGAACGCTTAAAATTCGGCTTTTTGGTAGTCAACCACAAAAGCCTCCCACTATGTTTGAAATTGAAATTTTCTTGATTCTTTACTTAATTTACATCAATATAGACTAATCGAACTCGACCAACTGCGGGGTGTCAACTGTCTGCGAAGATACGTTCAATTGTGCGAGGTCGCCAATTATACGGTCGCTGACCTGTTTTTTCCCGTCGACTTGCAATTTGCTCTTCCAGGCGCCAACTATCCGAGTCACCTCCTCTTGGCCGAGCCCATAGTTTGCAGCGAAAAAGGCAGCCTCAGGGTATCGCTCGCTCTTGCACAACAAATGCAAGCATTGTGCCTTGTTACCGGCGAGCCAATGGGCTTGCCAGGCGATATTGTACTTTCCCGCAGCCTCGCACGCCTCAGCAAGACGTGCGAGCTCGCTGGCGTTACATGTAGAGCTCAATAACAACAAAAGTGAGGAGTAATCGTTCGCAAGCCAGAAACATTCTTGTGCCAAGTTCACTTTCCATGACGACAAGGCGAGGTCACCGAGTTTTTTCCATTTGGGGGCATTGGCCAAGGCACTGGCGTTTTTCTCTTGTTGGTTTGAAGCCAACAACTCGCGTGCTTGCTGCAAGTTGCCGGTGGCGAGAGAGATCTGGAATTTGGAGTCGAGGTCCAGCGATAAAGCATACGACAATCCGAGGTAACCCAATTTCTCAAAGAAACGCGACACTTGATTGGACTCGGTTTTCGAAAAGTTGTTGAAATAGCGGGCATACTCTTCCAGAACGGCGTCGAGCGTAATGCTGGCCAAGTCTGGGACTTGTTCGCCAGACTCTTCGTCAAGCACCGTCTCGGTCGCGTACTGTTCGAGGTCTCCGCGCATGACCAAGGTTTGCAACTCCAAAACCTCGGCATTCACGTACCACGAAACCACGTCGAATGATTTATCAATCAAGAACAACTTCCCGTCGTTGGCACGGTAGCCAACGATATAATACTTGTGGTCGAAGTGGCCTAAATTGATAACCTCGCCGCCCACAAAGTAGTTTAAGCGATTGGTAGTGGCAGTGGTATAGACGTAAACATCACCAATGAATTTCCCAGACAACATTGATTCTGACATTGGAAGGGTATAGAGCACGTCGAATGAGTTCTGGGCGCCTTCCTCGGGGTCCCACTGGTCTGTGTCAACTGCATGTTGGAACGCGTCTTGGGAGTAGCTCAAGAAATAAACTTCTTCCTTCGAATTTGCTGCCAGAGTGACAGCAGCCCCCTCGCCAGCGGAGGAAGCGGTGACAATCGCCAATAACTCGCCATTCTCCAGCCACACCACGTCCTTGATATCGTCGTCCAAGTCAACGCGGCGCACCAACGAGCCGGACTCCCAATCGAAAAAGGAAATGCAGCCCTCCGATTTCACACCCAACAAGGCACCGCCAAAGATTCTGTCTGCCTGGTACGTCAAATTGATGGACTCCACGGCGACAAAGTTTTTGAAGATCTGGACGCTCACGGGCGACTCGCGAATTGCAAACGTGCATGCATTGGTCGTGTCCATTGAGTTCCACACAAAGTCAAGAGCTTTCCCATAAGCTTTCGAGCGCCATGCCAAGGCGCTATATACGATATACTCGCCGTCTCCACATACGGCGGCGAACTTGCCATTTGCGGAATGAGCGAGGGACTGTGCAAAGATTTCGATGGAGCCTAATTCACGCAGCTGCAATGGCAATTGTTCGCCATCTTTTAAGCCCTCTGTCGCGGACGGTTTGATGACAGACTGACTGACGTCGGAGTTTTTGATGCTGATCAATTTGTTGTTTGCGTCCATAGAAAACAAGGGCTCCTCATTGCCGAGTTTGATGGCGACAAAGCCGGCGTCGAAACCGGCGGCGACCATGTTCAGTTTCGGCAACAATGAAACGCACCAAGCGCGCTCCAAACTATAGTTGATGCTTTTTTCCAATTTGAAGGTGTTTGAATTCCAAAAACGGATGGTACCGTCTTCAGAACCAGAGACGATCACGGGGAGTTCAGGATGGAACACCGCAAAAGAGACATTGGCCAAATGGCCCTCCAAGGTGGCGACGCAAGACTTTGTTTGGTAATCCCAAATCTTGATTGTCTTGTCGTCGGAGGCAGTGATCAACCAGGGTTTGTCTGCCTGAGGATAGTAGTCCACATAGTTGACACCCTTTGTTTCATGGGCAATGAACAGGTAGTTCGGGGTGGAAGATCCGACTGACCAGACCTTGACGGTTCTATCCAAGCACGCCGAAGCAAAAGTGTTTGGGTCCTTGGGATTGAAGTTGACGCACATGACATAGTGCTGGTGGCCCTCGAAAGTGCGTTCCAACCGCCAGTTGTCGTCCCAATTCCATAACTTGATGGACAAGTCGTCGGAGGCGGAGAGAAGGTATGGCTTGGAGGGGTGCACTGCGAGACTACGGATATAGTCTGGGTGGGCCTCGAACAGCGCGACACGGTCACCAGTGTTGTAGTTATAGACTCTGATATGGAAGTCATCGGAGCCGACGACAATCCAATTCTTCCGGGCAATGAACTTCCCCGCTCGTACGGGCAACTCTGTGACTTGGATAGACCTGACCAAGGAATTTGTAGCGTAGGACCAGATTTCGACCTTGCCATTGTATAATGTGATCAAGATCCAAGCCTCGGTGGGATGGAAGTCTATCCCTTTTACGCGCTCCAGGCGCGTGGAAAACTGTTTGAGCACATCCAACTTCATGGAGGCAGTGACTATAGTGAAGAAGAAGGTCGATCGTGGTAGGTTCGAGTTTGGTTGGAAATGGCCACGTTTTTTTCGGTGGGGACACGTATGTGGAGGTTTCGAAATTCTCCCGCAATTATTCCCAGCGAGAAGTGCCGGATTTTAGGGAGACTTTGTGGGAGCTGTGATATATTTTAGCGACGATTTTTCTCTCTTCGTAGCGAGAGTTTGACCCGATATTACCGAGAACTTTCCCCGAATTTTGGATGAGCTTTCTTGCTCGTATCAATGAACGTGGTAGTTGCGAGGCCATAGGGCTAGTCGATATATACTGTCAATTTTAAGGGTTCCATGCCAATTCAGTCTGCTAGTATACTTGTTCTACTTTACTTCTCTTTGACTCGCGATATTCTAGCTCCAAGGCTTTTAGTTGGATTACGCACGAGGTCCACTTTGTATCGAATTGGGAATCAGAGAATCTGTGTGCGGACTTTTTGCCGGCAGCGCGCATGCGGTCCAATGCCTGGTCGCTCACTAGATCGGGATTCTCATCAAACAAAATCTTCAAGAGCATGTGGAGTTCAGGATAAACCCTATCGCCGAACGATAGGAATCCGGACGGGGCGATTTCTTTTTGATGGTAATCGGGATCATGTTTATCTTTGAAAAAGAATCCGCATTCATTGTGCCATGTTTCCAGCAGTTTTGACATTTCGCTCGACATTTCTTGCGACGCTCCTTGTAACTCTCCTTGTGGCTCTGGCTCTGTCTGCCTCTCGCTGGCCTCCTCCTTTTCCTTTAGAGGGTACTGCATCGTGCTCGACCCCACAACAATATCTAGCAATGGGCCGCCCAGGGCATGCACGATGGGCACTGTTCCGTGGGAGATGTACTCGACGACGCCGATTCCGAAATGCTCGTTCCACATGGCGTTGAGGCCGAACTTGGCCTTTGAAAGCCACATTTCCACCTCGTCGAACGAGCAATCCACGACGAACTTGACGCGGTGGGCCAAGTCCAAGTCCGAGACAACACCGCGCACGCTATTGAGAGTTGCAGTATCGTCAGGAGTCCTGCACGAGCCAAGAAACACAAGCAGAGGCACTGCGGCGAGCGGTTTGCGGGCCATGGAATCCACAAATATCTTATACTGGTGGAGGACATTGGAATGACGCTTTTCCGGGCGGAATTGAGCAATGTACAAGATGGTATTTTCGCGGGAGTTCGACACCGGCTTGGTCTCATCCAGGCCACACGGCGGATAACAGATTTCCACCGGCTTCGACATTAAGGCATTGTATGGCCAGGCCTGCTGGATATGGTGCAAAGTCCATGACCCATTTGCCAATGAAATATCTACGCGAGATCCCAAGTACACGTAAATCTGAGCAAGAGCACTCCAATAATAATGTTTCACCGAGATCGGGACCGGACTAGAAAGTAGACCTTGGAAGCCCAACTTTGAGAACATCTCATTTTGGATGATAGGGTAATGCACGTAGGCGCAAATTGGGATTTGGAGAATTGACAGCACAAGCGCATAAGACGCAGGCAAGCCCATGGTGTCTACCCATACATCGGGCAGCAACTGTCTCATAGCCTCCCAAGTGAGACAGAGAGTACCCAAGAGCTGGCCCAAGAGGGTGAAATGAGGATGCTTTTCAGCCGCAATCAAAGGGGCGAACCTGCGCAAATAAATAAAACAGACACGACGGGTTTGAAGGCCAGCAATGTGGAAACGAGACACGGCACGGTCAAGAATGACCAGCGGAGCCGCGTCGGTGTTTGTAGTGTATATCACTGCGACGTTGCGAGGAGACTCCTCTAGAGTGGCCTTCACGGCTTCCCACAAGACTCTTTCCCCACCACCACCATTATTGGCGTAAGGATGGAAAAAGCCGAAGAGAATCGGTCGCAGTGGAGACAGGGGAGAACGATCTTTCAAGGCAAGTGTGAAAGCATCCTTACGAGCACAATCATCGGGAGCCAATTTCAAGCGATCATTGATAAAGTTTGTATAAAATGAAGGGTTGGAAGAAGCACAAATGAGACGTCGGCGCCAGCTTGAAAGTTTCGAGGTCTTGGGAAGGTAGATCGGGGTCTCGCTATTGATCACCTTATCGATACGCGACCTCCAATCTTGAGGGGGGACCAAGAGGTACCTTGGAAGTGCTCGCTGAATAGCAAGATATGCACTATACACTACAAGTGCCAATAACAAGAGATACATCAAGTTAATTGAGCTAAGCAGCGGCACAAGCAGAAGCAGCGGCAGAAACAAATCCTGACGCCTACTTGACCCTCCTTCTTGACCCGGGGATTGACTCCGTCCGGGCGGAAATAGGAGTCACATGACCAAATCCTGGGGCGAACCAATTATACCCAAAACGGAAGGAGACCACGCGCGTTGGAGAGAACGCGTGGTGAAAAGAACATTTACCGAGGCGCGTACCGGTCAGTCTGTCCTTCGTTTTTCAGAAGAAAAAGGCGGGTTTTACATACTCCCTTGACCTATCGGCACACCAGCTTCCTTTTGCCTATTCAAATGTCCAGTCATACCGACCGTCTTGTTCTGGATCTGGATCTGATGCGAGGATTTTCCACTTCAGGCGCTGGTTCGCCTACCATCCCCCCTCTGTCAAACGCGCCTTTTGAGGGGCCCTCTAAGTCTGATACTTCTCCTACATCTTTTCGTCCATCTTCTTCAATGATTACAACTTCTTCAGATACCCCACTCCCCTCGACCCAACCCTCTGATCACTCATCCAATCACCCATCTGATCCCCCCTCTGATCACCCATCTGCCCCGGCCCCCACCTCGGTTCCCAAACCAAAGACTCCCTTGCGCAAAGATGATTTGGAGAGAATAGCCTTACAATTAAAACTACGCCTTTCACGCGCATCTATCGCCGCCAAGCAATCCATCCTGCTTCTGCCCTCGTCATCCTCGATGGCAGTCTCGCCTGGCGTTCCCTCTGCCATTGATCGATCTCCATTTCAACACTTGCGTCACTCAAAACCTTCCTCGGTCTCTTTCTCATCCCCCATCGCGGACTTGTATCTGCCCACTGGTCGTTCGCCCACGAGAATAAGATCGCCTGCCCCGTTCTTGCACCTGCTGCCGCTCAAGCACGTCGCTTCGTCCTCGGCGCGCTCCTCCGCTAATGATGATTCCCCCACAAAGCGCCGCAGAACCTCTCTGGCTGCAAAACAACACATGGTGCTCGAGGAAATATCGTCCCCTCCCAAAGTGCATGCCTTGAAGCCTTCTCTTGACTTGAGTGGCCGCTCGAAACCTAGTGAACCAAAGTCCCCGCCCCCCTCCGATATGCGCCCGGCTGGCCCAGACGCCCACACAACCCCTGTCCAGCCCAAACGCGAATTGCATCTGCACCTGCGCCGGAACCTGTCGAGCAACCCTCTTTTACTGACACCGAAACCCCCCACAAATAATCCCGATGAGGAAGGCGCGGACTTGCTCATGTTCTTGGCCACGTCCCCTGCCCCGCCGAAACCTTATATTCTGACTCCCCGTGCATCCTCGGCCCTGGATACCTATCATTCTGTGCCTGAATTCCGTACAACCTCCGCCCATGCCATGCCCGAATACACTGGAGCGAATTTCAGGTCAAAGATCCTGGCCCTGGCCGGCGACGGGCCCTTTGTCACGCCCGTCACCCCGAAGCATTCGGCCCAGGCCCATCATTCCGCTCGGACCCCGGTCCGCTTGACTCCGCTGATGGCTTTTTACGGCCAAAACGGCCTGCTGAGCGGGACAGGCTTGCCGTCTTCGGGCTTGGCCCTCACCCCGAGCGGGTTCAATATGAACGACTATGTCAATTTCTTCAGTCCTTCCCCAGGTAGCGCAATGTCATCCCATGTCAGCAAAACCTTGTTGCGGACCCCTGACTTTAATGCAATGCTTGGTCACCTGGCCGGGAGTGCATGCGACCCCGACCCAAGACCAAAAGTCAACGGCAAGGTCCTTAATTTTAATAAGGTTTGTTATAGCCAGGGTAATCCCCCCGACCAAAAATAATGCAATTCACTCGTTTCCAGTTCGTTCTAAGATCACTCATTTCTACAATCATAGCTCTCATCCCATAGGCCAAAAAAGAAATCACGTACGTCGAAAGACGGCAGAAAGCTTCAGCTCATATCCTCAAGTCCAGGTCTCCATTCTGATTTGCCAAGAAAGGTGACAAACAGGGTGTTTCGGCAAAAGAACCAGACTCATGCCTCTACAAAGACATTAGAAAACTCTACAAGAAGCCTGAAGCCAATTTACTAAATTTCCCCAGATTGAGATCAGTTGATCGGGCAAAATCCCACATTACCACTGTCTGTAATACCTGCAGCCAGCCTCAATGACTAATGGAAGGCATCTTTTTAAAGTGCGGTGTCCTTGAAGAAAAAAAGTTTCCTTCATCCACGTTCATGCCTGCGACTCCACAATCCCCAAAACTTGCGTCCCTCCATATCTCTGGGGAGACTGCTCTGAAGGCAGTGGATGCTGATGTCTCGCCAGCTGAGTCCTGTGATGTTCCCGCGGCTGTAGCGCCGGACTCTGTCCCTGCTTCGACCAGCTCTGTCACTGACGAATCCGCCAAGGAGTCTCTGAAAAAGAAGAATAAAAAGAAGAAGAAAAAGATCGTCGCCATCGACCTGGCTTTCCCAGATGGAGTCTTCCCTGAAGGCCAATGGTTAGAATATCCGTTGGATGTCAATAGTCACCGCACTACCTCCGAGGAATTGCGCTATAATGATTTGCAACTCAACAATCGCTGGCAAGATTTCCGAAAGGGCGCAGAAATCCACCGCCGCGCGCGTCAAAAGGCCCGCTCCCTGATTCGCCCGGGCATGCTCATGACGGAGATTGCCGATATCGTCGAAAACTCTGTCCGAGCATATGCTGCTGCAGACCATACCCTCAAAGCCGGCATTGGATTCCCCACGGGCTTGCTGTTGAATCACGTCGCAGCCCACTATACACCCAACACTGGCGACAAGCTCACCCTCGCCAAGGATGATATTATGAAGGTGGATATCGGCGTTCACGTCAATGGCCGTATCTGCGATTCGGCCTTTACCATGACCTTCAATGAAGATGGCAAGTACGATGCCATCATGGCAGCCGTGCGTGATGCCACCAACACCGGCATTCGCGAGGCGGGCATCGATGTTCGCCTCAACGATATCGGCGCCGCCATCCAGGAGGCCATGGAGTCTTACGAAATGGAATGGCAGGGTAAAACGTTGCCGATCAAATGCATTCGTAACCTCAATGGCCACAATATCGGCGACTATGTGATCCATTCCGGCAAAACCGTGCCCATCGTTGCCAATGGTGACATGACAAAGATGGAGGAGGGTGAGACCTTTGCGATCGAGACTTTTGGTTCTACGGGCAAC
Organism: [Candida] argentea; assembly: GCA_030581555.1. Taxonomy (NCBI): domain Eukaryota; kingdom Fungi; phylum Ascomycota; class Pichiomycetes; order Serinales; family Debaryomycetaceae; species [Candida] argentea. The sequence goes on from JAKTTQ010000041.1 coordinate 11,868, forward strand.
GGTTATGTTTTGCCTGAAGGCGAATGCTCTCACTATGCGCTTCATCCCGACGTTGAGCCTGGCTATTTGACTGAACGTGCCCAGCAATTGCAGGCAAATATAAAATCCAACTTTGGCTCTTTGCCTTGGTGCAGAAGATACTTGGACCGTGCGGGCGAAGATAAGTACTTGCTTGCCCTCAACCAATTGGTCAGAGCAGGCGTTGTTGAGGATTATCCGCCTCTTGTCGATGCAAAGGGGAGTTTCACTGCACAGTATGAACACACGATCTTGTTGCATCCACATAAGAAGGAAGTGGTGACCCGTGGTGACGACTTTTGAAGAATGTTGAGCCAGGTAGAACCACTACGCTTAATCTATTGTGATGACCCGTATAGAGTGTGAAGCGGACGCGTCGGTGGCCCCTCCGAGATGAGTCGTATAGAGTGTGAAGCGGAAGCGTCGTTAACTTTTTCGAGATGGTCCTTTCCCTCGTACTTGACAATGGCGGTATAATGCAGTATATCTTTTTACATTACAAGAATAATCGGTATAGTGCTCATGTGTAGGAGATAATGGGTTCAGGCTAATATCTTATGGTCATGGCCGGGAATATTTTAATGTATCGCGTCAAGGATGTTTTTCGCCAGGCACTGTAATATTACCGTGAATTGGGTTTCTTGAGTGTATTGTTGGCAGGATGAGAAGTGGCCACAAAGAGGACGAAGCCCCCATCAATCATAATGCAAAATAGACGAGGAAAAACGGTTGGAATTTTCATGGGACGGTATTACTTTTCAAAGAGCAGATGATGTATAGAAACTTAGCACAACCTGGCCCTCGCTCTACATGAATAAAAACTCATCCACTGGCCTCACCACAGTTTTCATCCTCGCCTCTGAGCTTGCACCAACTTTAGTCTCACTCATTTCAACCAACGTGTGACTTCACAAACAGTCTTAAACCTGTTGGAAAACCCACTAGTTCCTCTTGAAATCTACTAGTGATTTGCACCCTGAAGATCCCAAGTCCTACCAAACCATTACCATACACCTATCAGCTGACTATCATACACACATAGTCATACATCAAACCCTTTCAATGCCTCTATAACATCCCATAGAGCGGGCAATTGACAGCACGTGATCCAGCGGACCCTCCTGCCCCCTCTTCCCATTTCAGGAATTACTTTTTCGGCCGTCATGCGTCGAAAGTGACAGTAAAAACACCCGCTGACACCACCAATTCCACCGCACTCCCACGTACCTCCACATAGCAACACAATATGGAAGTGAACCCGTCGAACTTGGACTTTCAAGGTATGTTTATCCGAGATTATCAGTTCTTCTCTCCTGTCCATTGATCGTCCGACTCTAACCTTTCACAGGAACTTTCTCCAAACAGATCACCGAGCATTTGTCGCTCACCAACACTTCCCCTGGCCCAATGGCTTTCAAGGTCAAGACCACTGCCCCGAAGCTTTACTGCGTGAGACCAAATGCCAGTATCATCAAACCAGGTGAAACCGTCGATGTTTCTATCATCTTGCAAGCTTTTGCTCAGAAGCTTCCCTCCGATTACAAGTGCAAGGATAAATTCTTGGTCGTCCTGGTGCCATGTCCCGCGTCTTTAGACGCCGCCAGTGTTCCCGAACAATGGGCTGAATTGGAGTCGTCGCAAAAACAGGCATTGACTTCCCAGAAGTTACGCGTCACCTATCATATTGTCGACTCCGACAATGCCAGCCTGTCTGCGCCACCAGTGTCCCACCCCGATGCTACTTTCGACCAGACCCACAACAACACCGTATTTGATGAGGCTGAGACCACGGCAATTACTTCCAAAC
>JAKTTQ010000042.1:0-13493 GCA_030581555.1 [Candida] argentea
CGTCGACGAAAATCCCAATTCAACGCTACCCCCTTAAAACATACTTTCACGCTTTACCGCGAAGGTCACTTACGATCACTGAGGAGCACAATTGCGAAAGGGACTTCTGAAGTCGCCTCTGGTCGGAGTCCGTTCTCGGAAAAAGTTCTCGATTCTTAGTGAAAGGAAAACGCCGCATCATACCGCCAACGTAGAGAAAGATCCGAGTTGCGCACATCGGTCGAAATTTTTATTGTTAGCACTGCGCTCGAATTCCAGGGCTGAAGTTTAGATCGAAGATTTTTTTTGAACAATTATAAGAACCTACAACACAGTAAGGCCAGCCATAAATGAGCCAAACACCCACCAAAGCCACGGACTCGTGTTCGCGGCAGCACCATCTGGAGGGGAAACGACGGAAGTTGGCAACGCACGAGATGTACTAGACAGCGATGTGGCAATCGACTGCGACCTGGATACCCCGTCTGTTTGGATCGATCCTGAATCAGTGGACGATGATACATCGCCGACATTGATGGCCGAAAATTTGGGTTTATTCGGTGAAGCGGAGACATCCGAAGAGTCAGACATATTCGAGGCAAACGATCCGGTCTGACCGAAAATTCCTGGTCCGGAAGACCGTGGACTTCTTGCTGATGAAATGGGCCCATGTCCGCTGCGCATGTCTGGCGAAGAATTCTGAGTCGATTGTTCCCTTACATTCACGGGAAACGCACTGGGCACGAATGTTGAGGACTGTGTTGGCATCGCAGGTCCGGCAGAACTTCCCTGTGACAATGGAATGAGGGTCGATGAAACGAGAGCCACAGAAGGTACCGTGCCATCAGATGATGATGAAGCAACGAAGGAGGCAGTAAAGACATGCAGCATTGTCATTTCCAGTTGATGAGATTGATCACGGGTCAGTGCAACGTTTTCCAGTTGTTCACCTTGAGAAGATCTTGTTCCGTATGAACTAGGTACGACAGTGTTAGCCGCCGACGAGGTCGAGATTGCGCTGGAGAGCTTCTGTCCGCTAGGGAGGCAAGAGACGCACAGCAGTTGAGGGACACTGGTGGACAGCATAGACCCAGTCGCCTCACTACCCAGAGAGCTCACTACGTCTGAATTAGTCTCTTCCGTGACTTGCAGGGACACGAGTAGTGAACTGCCAGGTAGAGAACTACTTCGATCGGTAGATCTTGAAGTTATGACAGACGATGTATTGAGCCAATATCCTGAGGAAAAGGCAATTGAGGTGGGGAGTGTAAACAGAGACAGTAAATCTTCAGAGGGACCAGAGGAACTTTCAGAAGATACCGTAGTCGATGGCAACGACCCGCCCACACTTTTAGCGGACGACGACATCCACGATGACCAATCCCCGCGATCGGTAGATACCGTTGAGGAAATAACCAGCACTGGAGCAACAGTCATGATCATAGATTCAAGCGAGGACATTCTCGACTTCGAACTAACGGAATAATCAATCGACGTGGCGCTCAACTCAGGGATCTCAACAACAACAATCGAACTGCCAGCAGTGTTCACAGTGGTGTATGTCAAGGTCGCAGAAACAGAGCCGTACTCAGTAGTAGTGCTCAACTCAGGGATCTCCACGACAACAATCGAACTGCCTGCAGTGTTCACAGTGGTGTACGTCAAGGTCGCAGAAACAGAGCCGTACTCAGTAGTAGTGCTCAACTCAGGGATCTCCACAACAACAATCGAGCTGCCTGCAGTGTTCACAGTGGTGTATGTCAAGGTCGCAGAAACAGAGCCGTACTCAGTAGTAGTGCTCAACTCGGGGATCTCCACAACAACAATCGAACTGCCTGCAGTGTTCACAGTGGTGTAAGTCAAGGTCGCAGAAACAGAACCGTACTCAGTAGTAGTGCTCAACTCAGGGATCTCCACAACAACAATCGAACTGCCAGCAGTGTTCACAGTGGTGTAAGTCAAGGTCGCAGAAACAGAGCCGTACTCAGTAGTAGTGCTCAACTCGGGGATCTCCACAACAACAATCGAGCTGCCAGCAGTGTTCACAGTGGTGTATGTCAAGGTCGCAGAAACAGAGCCGTACTCAGTAGTAGTGCTCAACTCGGGGATCTCCACAACAACAATCGAACTGCCAGCAGTGTTCACAGTGGTGTACGTCAAGGTCGCAGAAACAGAGCCGTACTCAGTAGTTGTGCTCAAATTGGGAATTTCGATCACGACGACGGAGCTACCGGCCGAATTGACCAGCGTGAATTGGGTTTGTGACGAGACGGACCCGTATATCGTAGTAGTGCTGAGTTCAGGCTGTACTATGATAACAGTATCGGTGCCGTTGAAGTTAGGGTCTGTTCTCGTGATCGTGGTGGAGATTGACCCCTGCGAAGTAATTGTTGTGGTTGGATGAGGGTCCACTTGACCCAGAGAAGATCCAGACTGTGGCGGGAGGTATCCATTCGAAGCCGAGAACCCGGCGTCGCGTTCTTTTTTCAGACCAACGCAAATCGCTTTGTCGATATACGTTCGTTGAATGACGGTGCCAGTCAACTGTGGCCCCCTGATGCCAATTACCGGTCGATAACCAGCGGGAATATTCGCGTAGTCGAATGTTACTGTGTTACCACCACAAGTGACCTTCGACGAGGTATAGGCCCTGAGATTAGTGGGTTGTGAGAAGTAGTTGAGGCTATTTGTAATTCCCATGACCAAGGTATCGCAAGTCACCCCCTTGTCGCTGGTGAGCCCTATCGTTCCTGAAGTATAGCCTTGTGGACACGAGGCAGCCGTAAACATAGTTGCAGATTGTCCATAATACTGGCCAAGTCGACCTTGGAAGCCAACCCCGTTGTTGGCGTCTGCTCCAGATAATTGAAAATTGAGGGATGCACTGAATTTGTTGGGGCCATCGTTGAAATTGAAGTTATTGACTCCTTGCTTGTAGCAGCTTGCGAGACTAACCCAGAGAGGATTGCTAGATGGCTCGATCGCGAAATTGAAGGGAACCACAACGGTACCGGTCCCCGAAGTGCTAAGATCCACGAGCGAAGTTGCTTGGCACAGCATGGCGGACGATGCAGCGGTACCATCATTTGTGAATCGACATTGCGCAAGTGTGTTTTTGTTCCCATCCACGAGATTGATTGAGGGGACCCAACCGACGCATGGTAGGTTCAAAGTGAACAAGTCCCCTGAGTTTAGTTTGCCCCGCACAATGCGCCAGTTGATTGTCGCAAGGTTCTTATAATAAACATCCAGGTTCAGAGGATCGAGTGTCAACGCTGTGAAAATCCCTTGGACATTTTGGGACAACACAACACTAAAGAAAGCTGCGAGCCCGAAAAGCACTCCACAAATCATCCCAGTTTTTCAGCAAACTACTCGAGCTGTTCGTTGAGGGAAGCTTGTTGGAAGATTGGCAAACGATGGTAGCCTGATTGAGCGGAGAATGCGGGTAATACTGAGAGGACTAATGGAGAGAGAGAATTAGTACAGGGAATTTGGAGAGCAGTATTAATCACAGTCGAAGTACAAATTAATACAGTGACCTGCCTTATAGGGTGAAACCTGATAGGCCTTTAAGCCGAAAAAAATAATTTTTGATGACTAATTCCTCAAAACCCCCATACAAAATCCTGGGAAAAGTCCTATATATTGAAAGTGCCTCTTATCCTTAAGTTCAACCTCAGGACAAAATTCTTCAACTAAAAGGGAAAGATCCGACCCGCAGTAGTTTATATCATCCTACTCGGCGTAAGTTTTGGCACGACCGAAGTCCACAGCGAAAAAATATAAAGTTTCGTGAGTTTCTCTTTTGGGTCTGCCTGGCTGGACTGAACTGTTCAAGCTTGTCAGATATCTCTGGGAGGCATCATCAATCGACTTTCAATAAAGGATGGCCCCCTTGAGACCTCGAGTTGGATTCGTCTCTTTGACGAACAGCGAGCGAGCTAGTTGCCGGAGATTTCACTTCAATGGTCAGACTAGACGAACTCAGCAAGAGACAATCGACTACTGCTACAACAGATTTGGGAAGAGACCAAGTTCAGGTGCAATGTCAACAGTTTTGAGCGATAGGTACATGCATTTGGATCAAAATCACGTTGCCAATCCTAGAGGTCAACGTGATAGGGGCGCCAGGTGGCCGGAACTTGAAATGGCTGTCTACAGAGTTTTCAAGCATCCTAGAATGCGCCTCCTCCCCTTCAGCGACGAAATTATCAAACAAGTCGCGCGAAGAGTTCATCCCACAATTTCCTCATGTTCCCACCAGGTGCTAAATTTCTCAGACAAATGGGTGAGGAATTTCAAGAAGAGGTTTCAGATAAAAGCTAGGATGCTCCACGGAGAAGCCCTGTCAGTTCCGTTTATAGCCCATCAGCAGATGGACGAGATGCGTGAATTCGTTTCAAGTTATGACAAGAATGACATATACAACATGGATGAGGCTGGGCTTTTCTATCGCCAGAACTATAAATTTGGTTTGTCGACGGGAGACCAGCGCGGAGTCAAAGCAGACAAGGCGCGCGTCTCGCTTGTGGTGTGTTGTAATGCCACAGGGTCCGACAAGGTCCCAATAATGATGATCAATTCTGCAGTCAAGCCACGGGACTTGACGCCAGCAGAGTTGAATTCTCCTTTTTGGTGGCACGCAAGCACCAAAAAAGCTTGGATGAACGCTTCTATCATGAGAATGTGGCTCAAGCGCTTCCAACACCACGTTGGAAGCTCCCGGAAGATTCTTCTACTCATGGATAACTTCTCAGCACATTTGAAAGCAGTACTGGAGGTCGATTTGCAACCAAACATTGAAGTCCGCTTTCTTCCCCCCAACGCAACCAGTGTCTACCAACCCCTAGATCAGGGTATAATCGCCAATCTTAAATTTCATTACAAGAAAAAGTTGTTACAGTGTAATATAGACAACTTGATCTGGGCGGGGACGTTGCCCAAAATTACCAGATCAAACTGCGTCAATTGGCTAAACCTATCGTGGTACGGAGATGTCACACCGACTACTATTCACAACTGCTTCAACAAGGCACGGGTGTACCATGAAGACTGCTTCGGAGGAGATGTCAACATGCCATTGAGCGCGATCTCTTTACGTCTCGAAGAGATTGCGAGACTTCAGAACCTCGATCAAGTGCAATCAGCCGAGTCCTTCCTTAATCCGCCAGATGAGAACGCAGGCGATGAACCTGACTCTTACAACCTGGAAAATACATCTGACCAACTACCCTTCGCGAATACGCAGGAGATGGATGCCGAATTTGACTCCATGCTTATAGAACTGGAGGAAGAGGAGGAATGCCCGGAAGACGATACCCCAAAGGAACACATGCCCCCCAAAATTGATGAGGAACTTATGAGAAAAGGGCTCATAGAATGGGGTAAATACTTCATCCTGGAACCGACAAATACCACACGATACACGGAAGCATTGAAATCAATGCACTACTATCTCGCTTCGCACCCAAGAGGATCTCCAATGAGCCAGGGCACCTTGGATTCCTTCCTCGCAGGCGATAGAGCTGTGACGCAACCTAGGACTGACCTTCCAGTAGCATCAACTACCGCGCATATAACAATATATTGACAATAGGATCACAAAACACCATGACGTCATTTGTGCATGAGGCTTGTTTACAATATATCCCAATGTAGTAATTTGGTCCGCCAACCTGAACTTCAACCAAGTCCCCTGTTTTAATTAGACCCCAGTTAACGGGTGGGTCACTGTATGTACAAGACGGTGTGAACGACCACCCCAAAATGAGGTGGATCCTCTGAATTTATATTCCCGGGTCTACATCCAACCCTTCAACGAGCCCACCACATCTGGTCACGTCTCAACAATCTCGCGCCCAAGTCCCACACGAGCAAATCTTCCACATCTCTCTTTATTTTTTCCGCAGGAGTGTGTACTCCATCGGTGTAAGCTCGACCCCATGGTCGTCGCTCAATTTAAGACGTCGTCTGATGACGAGCGAGCGGACCACTGACAAGTAGCGGTCTAAAATGGTCAAGGTGTCATCCAGTAGGTCGACATTTGCGACAAGCATGTGGAGTAGCGGCCCTTCCGCCGGGAGGGTGTAATAGTCCCAGCATGCCCGCGCAATTCGGCAATGTAGATAGATGTGTTCATACCACGGTCTAGTGTCAGTCGCCATGCATAACACACAGGTGCGAGGGGGGAAGTGTGTCTCCGATCCTAAGTAAAAAGTGGTGAAGCACTTCGACCAAGTCTGGTTGCAGCCTCAATAGCTGGCGACATGGATCTTCTGAAACTGTGTCCACCGCTCCGGCAGGATGCCGATGTGAGCCCACCCCGAGGGCTGTATAGGCGGCAGCCGGGATTATTCCCGTTTGCTGACCCCGTGATCACGCCTTATGATCAACAACGCTTGTTTCTTTTTCTATACTGCCTCATCCGTCTTATCGAAGGATTTATTTTCCAGCACGTTGAACGTTAAGATCGTCTCCAATAATAATGTCCTTGTTCGTTATGCAATATGTCATCATCCTTGCAGCCGCTTTATTAGACTATTTTGTGACGTTTTCTGTTAGGTTCGGGAACGCGGTGTATACAAACGAGAGGACCGGTAAATAAAGAATGATAAACTAAAGGGCTCGATGCCGTCACATGGCAGCGAGCCCTGGCCAACATATAATAATAAGAGACTTGACCCAAAGAGGAAACAGGCGATGCCGTCGAAGGCGGAGGCCTTATTGTAGGGTTACCCTGCCTAGGGTGGCACGATGGCAATTAGGGCTTCGGGTTAAGGCGGCGGAGATAATGGGTCCCTGACATTTTCGCTGAGAAAAGATCTAAGAGATAGTCTCTAGTTGTTGGAAAATTGGCAAACGATGGTCGCCTGCTTGAGCAGAGAATGCGGGGATTACTGAGAGGACTAGTAGAGAGAGAGCATTAGTACAGGGAGTTTGGAGGGCAGTATTAATCACCGTCGAAGTATAAATTTATGTGTACAAGGCCCGCGTGAGGGGCCACCCCTAAAATGCAGCGGATCCTCTAAAATCTGTACCCCCGTGTCTGCATCTAGCTCTCTATCGTGACCCACCACATCTGGTCACATTCCTTGTTATGTAGTAACAATCTCGCGCCCCACACGAGCCATCCACATCTCCTCCGGCGCTCTGACCCCGCTAGTCCATTCGAACCGTTGTGAGGTTGTGTCGTTGTCCCAGCTATCAGTCAGCGGATACAGATGACAAGCTAAGCTTGCAAGATATGAATGTGCGCACGACTCTACTTATTCTCGAGGTCCGAGTTGTAATGGCTGAGTAATATTCCAAACCACGACTTGATACTTCTCGGTAAATACGTGTCGGTCGTCCGCGCCATATTGATGCGCCGACGCCTTGAGGCCAGCGCCCAACCGGACGAGCCGCTACCACCCATGACCCTTTCCAAACTCCCAAGCCGAGTACGCTTTCACCAAATACGCCGACTAGACTCGGGGTGACACCCAATAGTCCACGCAGACAGATTCTGTGTATACAGTACATAGGTAATATACACACTGATTGTAAAAAAAAAATATATATATATTGCTGCCCCGCACACGGAAAGATCTGAGATGTCCTTCAAACGGTCGATAACAGCCAGACAAAAACAGTACTTCTTCATGCTGAGCTCAATTTTGGATATAAGTCGAGTTCAGTATTTACGATTAAATCGACCAACGGCATCTTTGAAATCTATCTGCGGCACAATGCAGAATTTGTTATTAGCTCAACATCTGCATGTAACAGCTGGTATAGGGAAAGTGTCAGAATCGAAACAGCTGTGGCCACATCAAATAAGCGATAGTGTCATCCAATGTGTTGCCCCAGGCTAGATCCTATCCAATCCGACCTCATTAGGTGCAATCATATTGCCAATATAGCGAGCCACTCAAGTAGGGAGTGCCTAGCTGTTCTAGTTCTTTGGTGGAAATGGCATCCGTATGTTCTGTTAGTACTATAAGAGGATTGGTCGCAACGGAAGTTGCTCCCATATATACTTTCGGGGCAGGTTATACAGGCTCGACTTACCAATGCTGGATTTTTATTAATATCCATTTTGACATCCGAACATAGGTAATAGGCACACTGATTCTGAAAAAAAAATTAGGGCGGTGAGAAGTTGATTGAAGCTTTGCTGGCCTAATCCCCACTACGTTGTCTCAAGGCTGAAATTGATGAAAAGTTTGCGGAGCTTACAGGCGGCACCAGAAGTGGTACCATGAGGAAAGTTCAAGCTGGAGAATAAGTGATGGGGTGACATAATAAATGCAGCGTTAGGCCCCAAAATCCCGCAACTGCCGGCAAAAAATAAACAAACTGCGCAACGCACAAGCACATGTGAATCCCCATACGTCACACTAACGGCCAGACCGAGAAGTCTACCTCTGTTATCTGTGCGTGCATGTTTGCATATTCCCTGATAACATGACGCTGTAGCCTGTGCTGATTCGGCAGGAGGTGCTCAGCATATCATCATGTTGGAATTTAGGCCGAACCTCCCTACAAGTCTGGTTTGAGTCTCACACGACCCAAATCAGGGAGCCGCAGCCTGTGAAAGATTTTCATAGGGATCGGTGTTATTGAAGGAGGTTACTGGTTAAATAGAACGTTTAATAGGTCTAACAACTGATTGCTTATTGTGTTATACACCAAGTGACTATTACCATAGCCACTTTCTAACACATCAATCGCTGTGTAAAATCATCACGTACAATATGTCCAAGTCCTTGATACAGCTATTCTATAAGTTTAAATCTTTAGAAGTAAACACGATGCGATCTCAGCATTTTTTTTGGCAAAGGATTTTCACAGTGTTGGGAGCAGTGCATGGAAACAGAGCATTGAAAAACCTTTTTAACGTAACGCACCCATTCTTCCGAGGAGCGGAAATTTAGCTCGGACGGTCGGTCTCAATGTATAATGCTCAACACATCGCTCAGCACTCCCGTGTGAGCTGCTGGATCCTGATATCTTGCTTTGCTCTGAGTTTGCTAAAATAGAGCCCCGCGATTTTCGCCTCAGGTTGCGCGTCATGTAGGCCACTTTGATGTGGTGCTGTGAAAGCGGGCTGTTAGATTTGAGCCTAAGCCTCGTGAGATGAGCCGAATGAAGTTGAGTTCCACCTATGATTATTCAGTGATCTTGAGCCCTGACTCCTAGTGATTGTACCGAGTTACCATGGGTGTCCAACTTGGTTGCGTTGCGATTCAGCACACCTTTCCTCGCGCATAATTTTGTAAAAATGCCCCCACCACCTCCACGAGGATGAGGCCATGTGAGGGGCTGACGGATAGACAAGTTTGTGCTGTTATGCCTCAAAATTTCGTCCATGGCCGTATATGAAACAATTCGACAAACTATGGTGTCTCATGAGGGAGAAAGAGGCGTTCAATGAGACTCATTTAGTGCTGGACAGTCACATCAAAAAGCTGCCATGTAAGGAGTAGGGGTATTCGCGATCGGCTTTCACCGACTCGACGGGCACTTCAAAGCGAATGAATGCTGCCATCACAAGATGGCTGAAATGTGCCGGGTCTTCGGTGCCACATCTCGCCCCCCTTCCCCCCTCATATTTGTTAGTTGTGCCAACCCAATAGAACAGTTGGCAGCGCAAATGACTCACGGTATTGACCCCGTGTTGGGGAAAGATCGAGTTTTACGAAGAATTCAAGGAGCATCTGAGTTTTGGCGAAGCGAGAATACGCGCTCTCGGGGTGGAGCCCTCATTTCAGCAGCGTTTCTCGTAAATCCGGAAATTCTCGATTCATGACGGATGTTTCGTAACAAACATCCAGCATAGAATACGTCCCCACGCTGAAAAGACTCAAGGGCTTGGTTGAACAGTCGGCGCTTGAAAAAAATGCGTTCTCGTAGTATCCTCCACTAAGTTTATTGGTGGTGTGCGGATTGATTTTGTAACGAAATTATTCGTGGGTTTTTATATGCAGTCGAAAAATTGATATCGTTCCCTGTTCGAGAATGCCCGATAGTGCTCGGGCTCTACGACGATTTAACTCGTCTTGTCATAGAGCCCGACCAACTATTCGAGCTTCTCGCGGAATCTCCGATATGAGCGGTTTGTCAGTAGCGGCCTCCTGGCTGCTTTCGTGGTAGGGAATACCTGAGCAATCGGGGCTCATTTTTCGCGAAACTTCAACGAGTGTCGACGTGATGAGAAGTGGCAGCTTCCGAACCTAATAATATGTGCGTCTCGCCCTCATTCTACGGCTGGTGGGCCGTGGCTATTGATTGCTACCGCCTCTATTGGCGATATCACAAAGGGTCAAGGTGTTTGGAGATAGCCCGCGGGCGATACCGCGCAAATTACGGGCTCCAGTCGTCATGGCAATGGTCAGTCCGGGCGTCACCCCCGTTAACCATTCTGCTCGATTGTGGGTCCCGAATGGCCTGTTCGGGCGTCACTCCCGTTAATCGTTCTGCTCGATTACGATGCCAGAGGGAAAAGGTCCCGAACTGATGGCAATATAGATTGCGGAATCTCGACAAACCTCAGACATTCCTCAGGACATGGTGTGGCCACATTCAACAAGCTTCAGCCGTCAGGGGAATGATACAAGACAGAGTTCATATTTTGCTCCCTTCATCATGTTGCTTTTTAGCCCTTGAGTGTTTCATTCACGTCTCAAAAACACGTTCGTCCGTTTCACCGATTGTATTTTCACTTTCTGATCCACCTCCAAGACACGACTTCATGTAATATGGGTTGATTTGAAGATGACTTGAAGCGTTTACCTGATGAAAAAGTGAGCAGATGAGCGAGATGGCCCACTTAGACAAGAAAGACAGCTGATACTAGACTCCAACTTCCGGCTTTATGTTGGAAGACTTACGAAAGATCTCAAGGAGTCGTGAATGAGCTTGAGTCTGGCATGACTGACTTTCTCCAAAAGCAAGTTCTGCTCAAGCCTCCGGCGAGTCAGGTCAAAAGGACGACAGTCCCGGCCTTCGTACTGTCTTCTGTGGGTTTATAAAGTACACGACGAGATCTTCTGAATGCCGCATAAATTATTCATTCAGCTCTGTCTTCAAAGCGGAATCAGAAGTTTCTTCAAGTTTTCATTCCAAAGTGAAGTAGACAGGGGGCTTTGAAAAGTCTTTGAGTCATATTCCATGTTCGTGAGCGCAGTTGTCATCCCCGTCTCGGAGCTTGTGTTGGGGTGTCGTCTCACATATATATTAATACATTTATACTTGTTTAACGTGTACCTTGTATTGAGACCATGTATGTGGGACTATATACTATCACAAGCACAGAGGCGACGATGGGAACTGCGTTTACGCACTTAGAATTGAGCTCAAAGGAGCGTCACATCCTTCCCTATCTGCTGAAACCCACCCATCTCATATCAATGTTGAAGATAGTGTTGAGTAAGACTGGTGGCGAAATGGCGATGGAGATTGTAAGTCCCTAGCTATTCGCTGTTAGGGCAATGAGGCTTATATGGTGGAACAGGGGGACCATGCGGTCAAAAGAGCGACTACCAAAAAGACCATTACGGCCTGCTAGCGGTAGTCGCGCTCGGCGCACGGTCCCATAAAGCGAATAAATCCCGCGCATTTTCGAGGTAAGCGTCCAGGTTGCGGTATACTTGGCGATAAGTTGAAAGAGGCTAGGTGAATGAACTGGTAGGTCAGTATAGGTCCATGACTTGCAGGCGACGATGCACCATAGATAGCAATGTTCTAACTGCTCTACGCTTAGTGTTTAGTGGCACACAGGGCATTCCCTAAGAAAGTGGAGTGTATCGGTTTGGAAATCTGTTAAACTTGATTCTTGTCCCGCTAATTGTAAAATTCTATGCGAAGCGCGTCATTTCTAAGTTTACATATTGCTGAAAATTTCTGCAATGTTTGACGTTCGACATTGTCAAAAACAGTCGACGAGCGTGTAGTATCATGTCCGGAAAAAATTGATAAAACAGAATCACAAAGCCATCGCACTCAGTGAAGGCCTCAGTGAGCTCATCTACCATCCATGCCGCCGTATAAGTAAAGCTGGAGGTGCTCAAGACCAATTTGATAAAATGAAAATGCTTCTGTATTGTGGTGCGGATGTATGTGCTCTACTTCCTTAGGTGATGTTAAGATGTCCGGCTAATTGTCTCGTAATTGGTCCAGCTTCTCCTAGGAACATGACCTGGATCATATCCTAGAATTCAAGAGACCTTGACTGAAGTTGCAGTCTCATCCAAACTCTCTATGACTGTGAAAAAAGTGATTTGTGCCGTCATCAAATGTAAGCGGTGAATAATGAGGCGGACTTGTCAAACGTAGTGGCGTCGATCAAACAGACAAGACAAATAATGACATCATCGTGATCTCCCGCTCATTGTGGGGCCCTTGGTGACCTCTTGATAACTTGTAATATCTAGGCGATCTGATCCATATATCGGAGTGATTCACCTCCACGTCTTAAAGACACGAGATTCTTCTCCTGACGTGACATGATTTGAGCGCGGGTAGTTCACACATGAGATCCAGGGGAGCATTTGATCAAAATGTTTGGCCTAAAACATACGTGATTGGATACCAACGCAAGAGCGGGTCAACTGACGGAAACTATATTTACGCGCGTGAAACAGAGCCTGTATTCGACTCTACCGTAGGAGATGGATCTTTCTCTACTGAATTATGATGCATGTATAAAAATTCGTATCAGTATATAAAAAAAAAAGATGTAGCTCTAAGATAGCGAAAACTGTGGGACAAGATCCACATGCGTGGTGGTCGCCGTGATGCGAGTTGGAATGCTTCACAAGCACAAAAGTGAAAGAATACTAGCTGCGAGTATCGAGATAATATTCAAGAAGCTGTAGAATGGGCCTGAGCTGACCGCTCCATTCTTCGAACTAGTAGGCAATGTAAAACCTGTTGCAACATCCGTCGTGAACGTTGTCAACAAGCCCTGAGAGTTGGTGGTGACAACAACGAAGCTAGTGAAGTCACATTCTCCTCCAGAATTATCAGTAAACTGCCAAGTGATAGGGATGACCGTGCATCCATCACACGCGCCTGAGACTGTTGCGGCGAGAGTCGCAAAAAAGAGCATCAACAATGAAAGGAAATTCATCGGTGGACTTGAAAAGATGCACCGTTTTTAGCACGTATGAGCGCCTAGGTTGCCTTTTATATTTCGGCGTGAATGGTGGTTGTAAATTCTCGCCAATGCTGCAAAAATACAACTTAATTCGCCGATTGAACGACGCCACACGAGGCTGGGAGCGGGGGCGACTATATCATGCCCAAGCCACGCGACATACCTATCATATCGAGCTTCGATGGCCCCTCCGGATGAAGGTGTGGACCAGGAGTGCGAGAATCAAGAAAAAAGGGCTCATTTTTTGCAACCATGCGTGCTATTAGCACGAAAAAAAGGTCAGGGTCGAGAGCATGCCCACATCTGCGAGGTTCCCGAATTGGAACACATACAAGACAAAAATTGTCCGAGATAGAACCGTGAAGTCCCCAAG
>JAKTTQ010000043.1:0-13239 GCA_030581555.1 [Candida] argentea
TCGGTTTCCCATCCATCGGTACACATTCTGTCTCAAAAACCGCTTTCAGGCTGGGTCCATCTCAAAGATGATGGCATCTTCACTTCCTTTCGCTGGAATAAGCGGTATATGGCAATCAACGACAAAACGCTTAATTTCTATAAAGCTGAGCCACTGGCTCTGATGCGCCCGTCCACTGGCGCAGGTCTCTACGACGCCATGCCCGAATTACTGGTCCCACTCTCTCTTATCAGCACAATTATATTGAAACCAAACACTGGTCACTCCAAATCGGCTCATGCCTTTGAGATCGTCCCCAAAACCCTGACTCGACCGTTCGTGGTATCGGTTAAAACTCATGCCACGTACCTGGACTGGATTGATCTCTTCTCCTCAAAATGTCCGTTGATCCAAATTGGTCAGCCTGCCCTGCTGGATGCAGTGGCAGGTCGGTCGTTGGGCAATGCGGGTGTATCGAACCCCTCCAATTTCACACACAAGGTCCATGTCGGGTTTGATCCTGCGAGCGGCGCATTTACAGGATTGCCCGATACCTGGAAAAGCTTGTTGCAGCATCTGAAAATCACCAATGAGGATTGGAAAAAGGATCCGGTCGCGGTCATTGAAGTCCTCGAGTTTTATTCCGATATCAATGGTGAAAATACCCCTTTCGCGTCGCCTCATCCTCTGTCTAATGATGAAGCATCTCAAACTCCTTCTCAGAAATACCCACAGCCTCCGACACATGCTGACCGTCCTCCTGCATCCTTGTCAGTCTCACTGTCATACACTTCCAATCCTGTGTCATCATCTCTGCCATCAACCATAATACCTGTGAATGGGCAGGGCCTGAAATATCAGCCGTCACGCGCACCTCCTAGACCTCCTGTCCCATATCATCTTTCACACGCGCGAGCAGCATCAAACGTAGGCAATGGAGTATCCCCCTTGGGTGGCTTGCTTTCAAAACAAGATCACCTGTCTCATTCGACTTCTGAGTTGGTTCCTGCCCGAAATGCCCCGGTGCCGCCGCTTTCGCGCGATGAGAGTCCCGCACCACCCGAAAAGCCGAAACTTACTGGTCTAGGTATCAGCTCGAACGTCACACCTGCCATGAAAATGCCCCCCACCACGTCGTTCCGCGGCCCGAAGTTGGCGCCGCCATTGGCGCCCGTCCCCGCTAATTTTCAAAAACCTCGACTCCAAGGTAACAATATGGGCCCAGTGCGCCAATCGGGAATGGATCCCCATTATCAGCTACGCCAAAATGCACCACCTAAGCAGATACCGACCAAACAATTATTCGATAGCAATAATAACATGGTCTTGAAGCAACCTCCGCCTCCAGAGCCAACGCTTCGGCCAACACGCGAACCGCCAAAGCCCCCGGCGCCTGCTTCTGTGCCGGTTCCTGCGCCAGCTCCTCCGCCCGTAAAACCCTTGGGGACAGAACGCAAAAAGAGTGCAAAGCGCGACCGTGAAAAGTTGCTGGATCAGCAGGTTGTGGAGCGTCTCCATGCCGTTGTTAACCCTATAGACCCGACCCCTCTTTTCAAAATCATTGAAAAGGCAGGACAGGGGGCGTCCGGCGCCGTCTACTTGGCTGAGCAACTCAATATGAACAATCAAAAGGTTGCAATCAAGCAAATGAACTTGAATGTCCAGCCTCGCAAAGAACTTATAATCAACGAGATTTTAGTCATGAAAGATTCTCAGCACAAAAACATCGTCAACTTTTTGGACTCATACCTTCGCGGCCTGCTGGATTTATGGGTTATCATGGAGTATATGGAGGGCGGTTCTTTGACAGAGGTCATTGAAAATAATGAATGCAAAATCTCCGAGCGTCAAATCGCCATTATTTGTGCCGAGACCCTCAAAGGACTCCAGCACTTACACACGAAACACATTATTCATCGTGACATCAAGTCGGATAACGTTTTGCTTGACGCGCGCGGGAACGTCAAAATCACCGATTTCGGCTTTTGCGCTAAACTCACCAGTCAGCGCAATAAGCGGGCAACAATGGTTGGCACGCCCTATTGGATGGCTCCTGAGGTTGTGAAGCAAAAGGAGTATGACGAAAAAGTTGACGTGTGGCTGCTTGGGATTATGACCATTGAAATGATTGAGGGTGAGCCGCCTTATTTGAATGAAGAGCCCCTCAAGGCTCTCTACCTCATTGCTACCAATGGAACTCCCAAGCTCAAGAGGCCGGAAAGCTTGCTGAACTGCATCAAAAAGTTTTTGTCGATTTGTCTTTGTGTGGATGTTCGCTACAGGGCCTCTACGGACGAATTACTTGTGCATGAGTTTGTGCACCACACGAGCGACATTTCAGAATTGGCCCCGCTCTTGGAATGGAAGCGCAAGGGGTCGTCGACGCATCATTCCTCGACCCACAGCGATGCTGAACTATTGTAGTGACGCTGTTGGATACTCTTTTACGTAGAAATAACGATATTCGCCAATTCTCGTAACA
Source organism: [Candida] argentea (assembly GCA_030581555.1). Classification (NCBI taxonomy): domain Eukaryota; kingdom Fungi; phylum Ascomycota; class Pichiomycetes; order Serinales; family Debaryomycetaceae; species [Candida] argentea. The sequence goes on from JAKTTQ010000043.1 coordinate 2,462, forward strand.
CTTTATGATCCAGATTCCTGAACACTGTCGACTCGATGCGCTCGAAACTCTAAATTTGACAACCTACTTGCGGAAACGCATGTGATCTAGAACCAAAGCACAAGATGACTTTTGAAAAAAAATGACGCCATGGGCTGTATAGATTTCCAAGCAGTGATAGTAAAATACTCTTCCAGATGAGACTGCCTCGCGACCTTATAGACAAGGTTCGTCGTCTCAGCAGCAGTTTGGCGGCTATAAATTGCTAATTGTTAGAAAGTGACTACGGTAATAGTCACTTGGTGTATGGCACATTAAATACCAGTTGGTTAACCCGTTGAACGTTCCATCCCGAGTCGAGTGAATCTTTATCATAGGCTGCGGCTCTCCGATTCGGATCGTGGAACTCAAATCAGGTTCTCGGGGAGATTTGGCCTAAAATTCCAACATTGGTTCAAAGCGGCAAGGATCTTTGCTCAGTGCGATCTTTGAAGTACTACTTACTACTCTATGGGGAGAAAATGGCGGCCAGATGGCACGTCAGGCCAAAAAAAACTGCAAATGCGGAGCATGCCTGAAAGCTTGAATGAAGCTATGGAACGCTTGAGAATCAACGGTTTATCAGAATCGAATCTTTCCAAATTTCCCGGGTAAAGTAACCGCATGCGTCAGATTTTTTGGAGAATTGAAACCGACGAGCGATTTCGCCCAAGTTGGCTCGTGCTAGCGACCACCACCTAAATATTCTTCGTTTGTGAGAAGCGAAAGCCATGTGTTCTAACGTGACCTTTTCTCCGGTCATAATAGCTCGAAAGGTTTTGGGTCGTGCTACATACTTGTCGTGATAGGAATATGGTTGGAACTTTTTCTGGAAGCGCAGAACTTGAGGTCTCGGATGGGAATTGACATTCGCATTCTCAACACCTTTATGACGTCATTATTGTACGTGAGATCTTTTGAGCCCAGAACCGGACATATGAGTTTTGATGGTTACGGTTACATTGAGCTGATGCGCTTAATGTTTGAGATGGTTGAGAGAAGCCTCCTGCGTGTGGGTTTGTCCCAAAATGGTATGAACCGATTTCCCATGGCTCAACATAAATGACTTTAATCTGGCTTTTGATGTCGTCACCGCACGAAATCACAATGAGTTAATGATCTTGGATTGTGCCGCTTAGAGTTGAATCTGGACACCACATGGTCCATCGAGCATGTGCTATAAAATGCTCCCTTGATCCATGCTCTCCCTCGCTCAGCCTTACTTCACCTTCATGCGTTCGACTTGCGTACTCTTTACCGTCACTTCTGCTTTGCTCTTCAATTCTCTCGTGGCATATGGCATGACACTAAGTTCCAAGGTTGCCGCGCGCAACAATCCTCACGCAAGGATGGCCAAGGATCTTTCTACTTGGTCCGAGGTGGACATCGACTCTGTCCGTGAAATTGACGAACAGGACGGTTTTGAGTTATCCGCGGAAGACGGGAGTTCATTTTCTCATTATGGAGGAAACGCTGGTTATACTGTTCCACTTATAGACATCAATCCCACCCACGATATTGAAGTTGATGCCATTGTCAGACATCTCCGTGCCGTGTTGCAAAAAGAGAAGGAGACCGTGTCGGAAGAAACTCAGTTCTTTTCCGAGGATGATTCGGAAGGCCATGAAGAGGGCTTGGAAGATGATTCGACCTCTGTTGGTAGAGAAGGTGATTTCAAGTGAATCTTTGGGATTGAATGCCGCAGTTGATATTTTTTGATTGCATGATCCGGCATCTGGTGGTCCTTGGTATCTGTATTCGAGTTTTTTTGTAGCTCTTTAGTGCTTTATAAAGAAGCTGAGTAACCTTTTGGTGGGGCTCTGTTAATCAACTGTCGTAATGACAAACATATCTCGATGAAACGCACTCTGTGCGCTTAAATGCGAGTGCTCGAAAAGGCGAAGAAGACATCGGAATTGCACGAACATTGGTTCAGGAGTAGATTCCGCATGTGTCTAACAGTGGCTCCGCTTTGATTTCCCCCTCCTCAGCTATGATGTTGTTCGATTTCTCGTCACACCACACCAATCTGTGGAGCGTGAGCTACATTGAGATATACCATGCATTGGAAATCAAGGTGTAAAAAGCCAATGATCAAGCAGCGATATCGAGAGTACTCGGAGATGCTAAACTACATCGACTAACACATCTAGCTGCGTTTGAGAGTATTGAATGCTTCGTTCATCACATTATGTATTCTTCTATAAACGTCACTAACGGCCGCCTCGCAGTGATCCCGGGAGCGGATCTACATCGTCCTGCCAATCAAAACTGATTCGGCAAGCCTTTTTCATTGATCAAAGAAACATCGCTGTGTTGAGGGCCTTTCCCGATCAGGGTCAAAATAATGCGCGACACATTAAGATACAAACCAGCATCAACTTGATCAGGAACGAGGTCTTGAACCAATTTGGAAGTGTCGACCTTATCACCCCAGCCTTCAACCTTCCCGAAATGCTTGTAGAGAAGGCCCAAAACCTTACCCTCATTGGACTCGTCGTAATAGATCACGGCATTGGGACCGGCGTCAAACGTGTAGGCAGCAATGATAGTTCCGGCACACTGATTTAAACGGTGAACCAATTTGATAATCTTCTTGGAGGTATCAGTCAAGTAGAAAATGGGTGGGAACGTGTCCAAGCACAGGGCGTGAAAGGAGTTAGAATCCTTCATGGTCAAGTTTGCAAATGTGGGAAAATCCTTTTCGATAATGCTATTCTTCATTTCCACAAACCGAGGAGGAACAACATGGCTGACACGGTACTTGAATAGATCTGATGTTTCAACTGTTTCCTGCATTCCAGTGGTGGAGGGGGTATCCTTTTTATCGTCGCTGACTACAAGAACAGCAGCCCTCAATGTCGGCCAGTGAGATTCTGGTGCGACCTGGACAGCCATGGAATCTTCGCCATCGACCTTTTCGCCCATTTCCCATGCGACGAAGCCGCCGAACAAGGATCGGCAAGCCAGACCCGAACCCTTGCGGGCAATCTTTGAAAGTTCCGAGTAGTCGCTGGGCAACTTGAAGAGAGCGGCCACGGCTGCGACCAACGCTGCGAAGCCAGCGGCCGAAGAAGCCAAGCCCGCAGCGGTAGGGAAGTTGTTCTCCGAAACAATATGCAATGGCCAAGTCGACAATTTGGGGAGCGACGAGTCAGAATCCTCGACTGCCGCACGCAAACGACGAAGATCGGCGAGACACGCTTTGGATCTGGGCGACGCGAGGGATTCCTCTTTGCCATTGAGCCATAACGTATCTTTGGAGAACAGCTGGGAAGTCGCGGCCAGAGTAAGGGTTCTCAAATCATCCTGAGAGAGAGTGACTGAGATGGATGAGTTTGTGGGAAGATTCAATGACGGATCGCGCTTTCCCCAATACTTGAGAGTCTAGGATGTTAGTTGTGTAAGGCATTGACAGTCCTTGTAATAGTTACGTACTGCAATATTGACAGGCGCGGTAACAGATGCCGAGTACACTGACATTTCGTATATGGACAACTACTTGTGTTCAATTTTTCTGAGCGGCGCGTTTTATGGCCTGGTCTTTTTCTGGGCTATACGATGCTTCAAACAGTACACAAATCAAGGACACACATAAATGTACAGCTATTCTCAAGGGAAAATGTAATGAGAAGTATGGACTTTAGAGGTTTGACTGGGAGGATTGGTATGAAATGCAGTCTTGGTGATTGTGGGTTCCATAAGAAAATTTGATTATTACGATCACTGGGCTCGGGGAGGGTGCTTATGAGAATGGAAATGGGAGGAAAGTGGGCGAATAATGGGCATGCGGATTATGCGATCGACTTCCTCTTCCATCGCCACAACCTTGCCTTACAGTCGCCCAGCCCTGTGGCGAATATGCCTCCGGTCAGCGTCAGCAACAGAGATACCGCCACTGAGATTACAGAGTTGCGGTGACCCTGCAACATCAAAAGGGGATTACCCAGTCGCTGGTCCCAGAAAATGACACCGCGATCTTTGCTACCCAGCAATATGTATTCGTTGTCTGGGGTCAGGCACACCGACAACACGAAATCTTTGTGGCCAACATAGGTGACCTCGCAAGTCGATTTCTTGGAGCTGCTACTAGCGCTGCCGCTACCATCCTGTTTGCCCTCAAGATCCCACAACTTCACGGTCCGATCTAACGAACCAGATGCGATCTGCTTACCGTCAATCGTGAAGGCGACCAGGTACACCGAATCCTCGTGGCCATTACCCAGATCGTTGCCCAGGTCTAAGCGCTCCACAAGAAAGCCCGTAGACAGGTCCCAAACCCGCACCGTCTTATCAAGCAGTCCTGCCGCAATCAACTGACCATCGGGCGATGTTGTCACTGTTGTCACGCCATCCTCGATCAGAAGCGTGAGCGAGCACGACGCCAGTTCCAAATCCCAGACGCGCACAGTCCGATCTCCTGATCCCAGGACCAAACGGTTACCTCCAGGGAAAAAGTCGAGGGAATAGATATCTTGCTCATGTCCGCGCAACACCTTGGTGATACGTTTCGTGGCCAAATCCCAGATCCGAATCAACTTATCTTCAGCACCGGTCGCCAAGTATTTTCCATCAGGCAGGAAGCAAACCAGGCGAATGTACAAATCACCATCAGCGGCTTGAGCCTGTGCAGAGTCATCATCACCTTCACCTTTGACGTCGCTGTCGCGGAAGTGGTTCTGACTTTGGTCATCGATTAATTTTGCTACCAACTCACCCGTCTCTACGTTAAACACCTGAGTAGTCTTGTTGCATCCGGTGGCGATGAACTGGCCATCCTTGGAGAATCGAACGCAACACACTACCAGTGAATGGTCCATGGAGTGAACCATTTCCACATCCATATCGCGTTCAAGGGCAGGATTGTAAAGGACATAGTAATCCATCTTTTGCTTTTTGAAGTCGGGGTTAGCCTTCGATACCTCGAGATCGGCCAAAAAGGGTGGCGTCGGTTTGACGTGCAACGCACGTTCCAGGGGTGGGACCACGTACTGCGTGGGATCGATAATTTTCAACGCAGACAGAGGTACGGGATGGGCAGCGGAGAGGGGGCCTGCATTAGACTCGCCCTTGGGCTCGAAACCATTTATACGCAGCAACGGAGGCATTATTCCGGACAGTATTCCAGGAACAGGAGGCTGTTGTGTCATAGCAGGACTCTGGCCGGGATGCAGCTGGTGAGAGGGAAGAGCCGGCGGATTCTGTTGATACGGCGAATACAGATTTTGCCCGTTGGAAGAAGTCGACGCATGCATGGCCTGGGCTTGAGCCTGTAGCTGCTGCTGCTGCTGGGCTTGTTGCTGTTGGGCGTGCTGTTGGGCGTGCTGCTGAGCTTGCTGCTGAGCATGCTGCTGTTGAGCCTGTTGAGCCTGCTGTTGTTGCTGCTGTTGGGCAAGGTGGTGCTGACGGTCACGGTTGTCCAACTCATTTTTCAAGCGCACAATTTCGTCCTCATACTGATCTTTAATTTTACGGTGGGCCATCTCCAACTCGTATACGGTCTGACGCATCTGTTGCATTTCAGCCGTCTGCTGACTATACTTGACATCATAGTCGTCTTTTAATTGCTTGACATTTGAAGCTTCCAGGTAAGCGAAATCGAACTCCTGTTTGATGCCGTCAAGGAGCTCAATGAGCCGCTGAGAGTGAGTGCGCTGAGCCGCTGTTGCAGCTTGAGCTTGAGCTTGTTGTTGCGTCTGCACCAGCTGCGGCTGTTGACGTGCTGGGGGCGCGGTGCCCGATTGGTAGGCCGTCATTACGTGGGGGTGGGGTTTGCAAATTCACTATTTTTTTGTTGTCGACTTTTACGTGGAAGGTCGTGTACAGACCGCCAATAAAATCCCCTTTCTGTTTCCCCTCCTTTTCTGTCCTGCATCCAAAAATTAACCGCCCGGCGCTACACGGAAGAGGTGGGTCCGGAAATTACCGGGTCCCAACTACGGGGAGAGGGAGGATGAATATTATATAATCTATTAGTTTACCCAGCGAAAAAGGCACCTTACCATACGGGCTCATCCTCCTTCTTGCGGGGCACTCGAACCATCTCATAATCCAAAGTAGGTTCCGTGAGGCCTTGAAGACGATAATAATCTTCTTTTGCGTTCACTTGTCGTCGTCCCTTTACCATGCCTAGCATCTCTTTCTCATTCATTTGCCTATATTTATCATCGTGTTGTTCCCATCTGACCAGGGTGAAGTTTTGAAGAAAGACCAGTCCTGCCGCGATTGAGAGCATAAAGGGGAGTCCAAAGAAGAGGAAATGATTTCGCTTTATAAGCTTGCCATACCTACCAGCGAATGTTTTGTTATAGGCCTCTTGTTGAGCCTTTGTTCTGAAGACTCTGTTTCCGAGCTGCACCATTAGAGACCAAGGTGAGCGAGATCATTGGGTGCGGTCTGGTGGTTTTTTCGGTGAAGATGGGTCTCGACCGCGTCACGTTCAGTTTCCGAAATTAGCGGGCCCCGCCGGCACTCGAAAAAAGGGCATAGCAGCCCCTGTTTTGGTCGGACTACACGCCAGAAAAATGCCAGCAACTTCCATGGCGTTCGAATGATGTCGGGGATGTTGCGTCACCCTACGGCAGCAACCCATAGTATTAGTTGCTGTGTGCAAAGTTTTTGTTGGGCTATGGTATAAGTACCTTGAAAAGTCGCACCCTGCTGCTCTTCTTCTACTACCCATATCCTATCTCACATCACATCATGCCTAGAGTTCTTATTGCAGTCACTAGTTCCGACGAAAAAATGTACGCCAATGGCGACAGAACTGGATTGTTCCTCTCAGAGGCTTTGCATCCTTTCAATGTTTTCCACGCCCAAAAATTCGACGTTGACTTTGTCTCAGAGACTGGGAAATTTCACATTGACCAACACTCGATCCTGGATCAGTTCTTATCGCCTAAGGAATTGGAAGACTACAAGGAACAAAGCGATGCATTCTACACGCATCTCAACAACTTGAGGAAAGCTTCTGACGTTGACGGCAGCCTTTACGATATCATTTTCTTCGCAGGTGGTCACGGAGCTGTCTTCGACTTCCCCACTGCCAAGGGATTACATAAACTTGCTCAAGAGGTATATGCCAAGGGCGGCGTGGTTGCGGCCGTATGCCACGGCCCGGCCATCTTGGCGGGCTTGAAAGCACCTGGCTCTGACGAGTTGTTGGCGAAGGGCAAAATTATCACCGGTTTTACTCAAGATGGTGAGGCGCAAATGGGAGTTGCCGATATAATGGCAGATTTGAAGGTCTATTCAATTGAGCGTTTGGCCCCAATGATTGGCGCGTCGTATAGTATGCCCTCCGGCGACTGGGTAGACCATTCAGTGGCTGATGGTAGATTGGTTACAGGCGTCAACCCTGCAAGCGCTCTGTCGTGCGCCCAAAAGGCTATCGAGGCTTTGAACGCTTAGGAATTATATTTCAGTTTTGGCGGCTTTTTCCAAGTACACTCAATTCACATTTATGAACTGTTCATCAACTTCAACCACATTCATTTAGGGGTGGTCTGATCTTCTTTCTTATGACCCTTTCTCCGCAAGCCTCAAGTTGGACTTTATATATCATACATCGAATGAATAGCATCGACAGCTACCGAGTCCTGTCTTCCAATTTAGTTTGCCATCATACACCGTTCCAGCCGGTTTTTGTAGGTTTTTTTGGCGTTGTATCCATTCCAGTACTTCGATCCTTCGGGAGACATTAAAATTTATATATTGATAGAAATGCATATTTATTCACAAACTGTCTGTGACCGAAAGACTGAGTGACATTTGCCACCACCATTATGTGAATATGTTCGCCTAGCCATCGGCTGATTAGGGAAAAGCGCCAATTCTAGATTCTGCTGCTCGCTGATTAGGCTGTCGTTATCGTTGTTTTCGGATTTCAAGTTCAAGGACCCGTGTTGTCTATCCGACCCCGCAGATACCACCGTTCGGCAGGGACATTCAACAAAAGTTGCAATTGTACTTTGAGACAACCTACCGGACTAGAACAGTTCTCGCCTGAATGCCTATCATCAACACCACCTCATGATCAAAAGGCAAAACGCGTGGTCAGGATCCTCATCCTCGCCGAGTTGTCCTCATCTGTCACATCATACACCTGAAGTCCTTTGCACGTTTTTTTTAAACTTGCTGTCAAGGTCGATTTGTTTTTCATCAGGTACGAAGACCGACATGCTCCTCAGTTCATAACCCCTTCGTCTTCGATAGTGTTTCAAATTTTGCGCATGAATCCCGACACACTGCTCCAGCAATCTTTTACATTCCGTGAGCAACAGAAACAAATGATTGGGAATTTTGATGTCTCCTCAAATTTCTGTGAGGCATGCGTTCTTCAAACGAATGCTTTACCGATTAAGCTACATGACCTTCAGTTAAGGAATGATATTCAGGGTACATTCACTTGATTGGAGATTACACCACGTCATGCCGACCTTCGATGCTTCTACCTTATCCTCTACAACATATATCTGGCTTGAAGAGCTGGCATTTGTCGCGCTGCTGGTTGATCTTGCGTTGAAGGACCTCAACCTTCGACCTTTTGGCATTGAAGATTGCGTCGTTTGACATCTCACAATCCTTCGCGTAGGCAAAGGATATATGAGTTATGGCTCATATCAGCTGCGTCCCATCTATAAAAAGAACAAAGGGCTCAAAGTTGATCTGTGGTCACCCTATTTTATCGTGTGCGCCGGTCTATGCTTGATGATGCACCAACCATCAGTGGAATGCTGCCCGGTCGGGGATCTGCACTCGCATACGCGCTCTAATCGCCGGAAGCCTTCTCCATAGAGCCGGTTTTCCCGGGCCTTGGAATTGTTCTTTGTTCTCTTGATGGTTCCATCATGCCAGCATGTCCCCTCGCATTTTCTATTCACACACACTAACTGCGTAATCCCTGGTATTAAAGGGGCCGCGCCCGGCTGCTTGGCCGAAATCGTCTTGCTCCACAGATACAAGCCATTCGTTCTTTCGCTTTGAGGTCATTGCATCTCTCTCACCTTCGTTATTCCAATACTTATTAAAACACGCTCCTCATGAAAATCTCAACCCACATCGCTGTCTGCACCTTGCTTGTGTCAGCCTCAGCCTCAGCGATTAGTACCTCCGAGTCTGAAATCGCCCTTGGCGGCCAACCCCAAGACATCAATCGTCTTGTAGCTCGATGTGCCGGCTGTGGTATGGGCAGCTGCTCTGGTGGCTGCCAAGGCGAGAAATCTGCTCGCTCAAAATCAAAATGCGGAGAAAAGCAAGACTCGTGCGCTCATGACAGTAAGTCTGCTTCGTGTGACGACAAACCCTCTTCCGCGTGTGACTCCAACGGCGCCCAGGGCGTGCCCGGTGCCAAAGGTATGGATGGTGCTCCTGGTATGGATGGTGCTCCTGGTGCTCCTGGTGCGCCTGGTGCTCCTGGTATGGATGGTCCCTCCGGTGCTCCTGGTAAGGATGGTCTCCCCGGTGCTCCTGGTAAGGATGGTCTCCCCGGTGCTCCTGGTGCGCCTGGTGCTCCTGGTAAAGATGGTCTCCCCGGTGCTCCTGGTAAGGATGGTCCCCCCGGCCCTGCCGGTCCTGCTGGTCCCCCTGGCCCCCCCGGTCCTCCCGGTCCCGCTGGGCCTCCTGGTCCCGCTGGTCCTTCGGGCCCGTCTGGTTCGCAGGGGCTTTCTGGGCCTTTAGGTCCTTCAGGACCCTCAGGTTCGATCGTCGACTCTAAATTATCGACCTCGCCTGAACTTGTGAAGCCACCAATGGACACTCCTCTTGCTCCTCCGTCGAATGATAAGAAAGTCACAAAGCACAAAAAAAAGTGTGCGGGCAAGACTGTCAAGGGTAAATGTCACAAGAAGAATTGCACTTGCAATGTATGCAATGGTTCACCAAAAGAAAGGAGCTCCCCTGTTCCTTTGCCAGCACCTGCTCAGCCATCTATGAGCGAAAGTGTGATCTCGAGTAGTGTTCAGGGCTGCTCCAATGGAGGATCGGGACCCGATTGTGTCGTCTCGTCGTCATCATCGGCTCCTCCTGCTCCTCCCATACCAGCACCTGCTCCTCCAATGCCAGAACCTGCTCCTCCAATGCCAGCACCTGCTCCTCCCATGCCATCACCTGCTCCTCTCATGCCAGCACCTGCTCCTCTCATGCCAGCACCTGCTCCTCCCATGCCAGCACCTGCTCCTCCCTCGGTGAGCGAGAATGTGATTTCGAACAAAACTTTTCCTCCCCCTGCCATGCCAGAAGCTCCTCCGGCTGCCCCGACTACAACTACGACAAAGACCGAACAGTCGTCTTGCTCCAATGGCGGCTCCGGTCCTGATTGCGTAGTGTCATTGCCCGCCGCACCGCCGGTCGGATCATCCAAATCCACGTCATGCAATGGAGGAAAATGCACTTCTCTGTCATCGACTCTGTCATCATCTACAAAAACCGTGTGTGTCAATGGAGTTTGCTCTTCGTGCGAAGGTCCAAACTGTGCTCCGCCAGGTGGATCATCCCCTATGCCTATGCCCAATCCCGGCCCAGCCCCAATGCCCAATCCTGGCCCGGCCCCAATGCCCAATCCGGCTCCCCAGCCTGCTCCTGGGTGTTCTACAGGGCAATGTTCAGGCAAGTGCACTTGTGGCGGCGGCGGACTAGTCTCGGGAATTTCACACGCCGTGCAAAGCGTTGGCGGAATCATCTCCAATGTGGGCAAAAGCCTCACCTCGGGCTCTCAAGGCTCCTCTAGCTCCTCTGGTTCCGGCCTGATGTGCAAGCGTGAA
>JAKTTQ010000044.1:0-12451 GCA_030581555.1 [Candida] argentea
AACTTCGGCTCTGATCAGCGTGTAGCGCCACAAGTTGCTGAAGAGGTTCTCCGGGAGCAGGTTCCATTGCCAGTTGCAGTCGCCGCGCCTACAATCGAACCCAGCCACAAACCTCGACGTCGCAAGAGAAAGATTGGTCTTGATGACTTCCAATTCTTGGCGGTTTTGGGTAAAGGTAATTTCGGTAAAGTCATGTTGGCGGAGTCGCGCCATACACTGAGCTTGTGCGCCATAAAGGTGTTGAAGAAGGATTTCATTGTTGAAAACGATGAATCGGATAGTGTCAAGTCAGAGAAACGAGTCTTTTTGACAGCCAACAAGGAACGTCATCCATTTTTATTGAATTTGCACTGTTGCTTCCAAACCGAGAATCGCATCTACTTTGTTATGGAATACATTTCCGGAGGTGATTTGATGTGGCATATCCAGAAGTCGCGCTTTTCCGCCAAACGTGCAAAGTTCTATGCCTGTGAAGTGTTGTTAGGCTTAAAGCATTTCCACGATAATGGCATCGTCTACCGTGACTTGAAGTTGGATAATATCCTTCTCACCGTCCTGGGCCATATCAAAATCGCTGATTACGGCTTGTGTAAAGAAGAAATGTGGTTCAAAAAAACAACAGGAACATTCTGCGGCACGCCCGAATTTATGGCTCCCGAGATTATTGCTGGTAAACAGTATGATCGCAGTGTCGATTGGTGGGCTTTTGGTGTGCTTCTTTTCCAGATGCTTTTGTGTCAGAGTCCGTTCAAAGGTGATGACGAAGACGAAATCTTCAATGCCATTGAACATGATGATGTCAGGTATCCCATCAGCATGCCGCGCCAAACTGTTTTGGTTCTCCAAGCCCTATTGACTAAGGATCCGTCGGCTCGTCTTGGAAGTAGTGAACGTGACGCAGAAGAGGTAATGGAACACCCTTACTTCCTGGATGTGGACTTTGATGACATCCTAAACTGCAGAGTCCCGCCGCCATTTTTGCCCGAGCTAACATCAGAACATGACTTCTCCAATTTCGATCAGGAATTCACATCAGAGACACCACGCTTGACCCCTGTGGATACTGTTTTGACCTCGGAAATGCAGGAACAGTTTCGTGGTTTCTCACACATATCCGAAGGTGCCACGATTTAAATGGGTCGTCGGTGAGTGGCCCGCCTATATAGAGTTGACGGTTTCAAAGGAAAGCATCCCGTAGTCGCTACGACTGTTTTGGCCCAGTGATGTACCGATTTGGCCCAGTCTTTCGTGTCTTTGAAAAGCTTGATTTGCGGATGCCCTCGCACCGATTTAAATCTCCATTTTTGCGACGGGGAAGGTTCACTCGATGATCTCATGGGTATATGTGAGCGTCGCACCACCAAACTTTCCGCAAGTGAATTGAGGTCAGGAGCCGTTGACCCAGGGTGTGCATCAAGAGACTGAGCCACGCTGTTGCGATTGGTCGCTCTAGCAGTCAAGTACTTAACTAACGGTTGTACAGCTTTCATAACTTGCTCGTTGGACTTTGCTGAGCACTCTAAAAACAAATCCACCCCCAAATGAGAGGCAAGTTGTAGTCCTTCATCGTAAGAAACAGCACGGCAAGCTGAGCGGTCAAGTTTGGTCCCAATAAGGATGAATGGAGGTAGCCTTGAACGCACTCGGCAAACTTCCCCATAAAGCGAGCCAAGAGCTGAATATGATTCAAAGTCGCAGATCGAATACACTAAAATCACACCACGCGCACTCTTGATGTGATTGTGGCGCATTCCTGGCTCAAAATCGACATGCGTCGTGTCAAGTAGAGTAATAACCCTTCTATTTCCCTCGGGGGACTTCAGTTTTGTGATGTAAACCTTGTCATGAATTGTCTCCATCGATGCCCCCATATTCCCATTACAATACTGTGTGATCAAAGATGACTTGCCGCATCCTTTGCTCCCCAAGACCACAATATCAATTGGCCGAATCATGACAAGTATGGGTCCTCGACATGCTTAATTTCTCCAGAATTCATGTTATACCGATTCAACCGCGCATATTTATGCATTATATTGAAAAATAGTTGCCTACAAAAGAATGACTAGCATATCTTCATGTTGTGTGCTTCGTAATGTGATGTATCTAGCTGTAATCCTCATCCTCTGAATCCAAGTACTGCGTGTAATCATCAGCAGAGGCGAAAATGGGCAAGCTGCTGATCTTTGCCTTCTTGCTCTTCTTGGTCTTTTCCTCAGTATTTGATCGCTTCTTTGATTCTGTGGGTTGCATCTCCTCCTCAATTTCGGAGTCGTTGTCGCCGTCTTCAGTCAACATCTTGAGTTCGACATCGGAGTCGTTGAGCTCATCATCCTCATTGATATCGAAGATATCAAGCTCTTCTGATTCGTCCTCGGAACCGGACTCGGGTGCGACTTCTCGGTCGGACTCTTCTTCGCCTTCTGAAATTTGATTTGAGGCTGCGGTCTCAGTAACTTGAGCAGGGTCTTCTTCGTCGTCATCCGAAGCAGAAAAGTCAGCCTCGTCGAAATCAGAAAATCCGTCTTCGTCAGATATATCCTCGACGTCGGGCCTCGACTTGACTAACGCCTCCCATATCTCGGTCTCATCTCGCTCCATAGCCTCCTCATCATCTTCATCTTCATTCTCGTCATGACCAGCCCCGGCCTTCTTGTTTCTGATCTTGCTCTTCTTTGTGCTAAAGTATTGGTGGAAGAATTGCTCGTCAGGCTTGATTTGGTCAACCTTCATTGCTAGCCAGTCTTCGGTGTTTGCAGGAACGTCGCCGCCTAATACGTTGGTGGCTTTGACTAATAACGAGCCGGTATGTGCACCACCCAAGGGCTGCATGATTGACGAGCCTTTAGTCATCGGCTTCTGCTTGGCGTTCTTGTACACAAATCTATCCAAGAAGTGAGCCAAGGTAAACGATCCCAAATCAGGTTTCGCCTGCTGCAGACCATTGAGCAATGACTCGGCGTAAATCGCGACCGTGGGGTGGTAGTGACTGAGGAAGGGGCCGATTTCCCACATTGAAGAGTTCTCAGCGTTCGCAAACTTGGGGTCACGCTTGCGACTGTCATACTCAGTGTTGGAATCGAAAGCGCTTGCCTTTACGTCCATGTTTGTTGATTCTTCCGAGTCCGGCCGGGAGGCTTTCTCGACCATCAAATCCTGGATTTGAGGGAACGAGGCTGAAAGCTGGATTAGCAAGAACAACATACCGGCAATAGCACCCACGTTAACCCAGTGGGTGCAAACTTGCAAAATTCTTTTCACGAAAGCCAAAACACGAGGCACGTTAGCTGAGTCCCTTTTCAACGACTTGAACAACAAATTCAAGTAGATACCTTGCTTGGAGGACAGGACCAATCTTGGGTCCAACAACGACTCGTACAACGTTCTGTAGTATCGGTCAGATTCTAAATTCTGGTGGAAAATGATGTGACTGATCAATCCCAACGCCTGGATCGATGTGTTGAAGTTCGTTGAATGAGTGATTCTGAACAAGGTATCCAAATGCTTCTGGAACACCTCGTTAGGAAGATTTGAGAATGGGAAGGCACGATTCAAACCAGTCAACAATGCTGAGAAGAGTCTCGCGTTCTTCTCCTCGACAATTTCGTTCTCAGTCTTGTCCTCTGCGGACACAGATCTACCCCCTTTCTTTCCCTTTTTGAAGTTCTTCTTCTTTCTGCCCTTCTCTGATTCTCCGAGAACCTTGTCCTCCTTTTTCTCCTTGTTAAAAGAGTCCCCTTCGACCAAGACCTTCTCGAAAAGTGCGAAATAAGTCTTGACCAAACTATTAGCCAAGTCTTCTTCCTTTCTGGTCAAGATCGTCTGGTTCAAGGTCGTGATAGAGTAATATTTGGCATGGTAGTCGCTATTGGTCTTGAAAATGATGTCAATAACTGCCTCGGAAACAACTTTCTTCATAGCGGGGTGAGCCTGCTCGAGCTTCAAGATCTGGTAGGAAGCCTTGGATGCGACTTTATTCTCAGTGTCACCCAATTTGTTTATACCAAGACGCAACAAATTGGCTTCCTGTTCGGGCTTCTCCCTCATAAGATCAAAAATGTGAGAAAGGGCATTCATTCTAACGTGAAGAATCGGGTCATGCGACAAAAGTTCCAAAACGGTAACCAACTTGAAATAGCATTTCTTCAAGTGGTCCTCGAAGTAGTACGTGGCTAGTTCAACATCAGTGCATGTAGAGCTAAGAGGCTGCTTGTCGAACGCAACCAACTTTCTATCAGGCAAGACACCATTTAGCAACAAATCTTTCAAGGCATTGACAGATTGCAATGAGGCTGTCCGAGATTTCTTTTCACAGAAGCCCAAGAGGGTGTCCAATGCCTTTATATTATGCAATGGTGCTTCCTGGATCAACAAGGTTAAGGCGGATATTTTATCGTTCAAAGTACCGTCTGTCAAGATTTGTGACAAAAACTTCTTTTGCGAATTGTTGGAAGCAAACTCCTCCAAGTAAGTCTTGTTTTCAGTTTGTATGATATCCTTTGCTTTTTCATATAGTCTTTCGCGAGCAAAGCGGTCCAAGGGCTCCACTGCACTGGTGCTACCTGGAAGGACGTTATACCAATCAGTTTGGCTAGGAACAAGCAATTTTTCGCTTACAACCGAAGCATTATTCACGATTTTGTCTGCATCTCTTTTTTTCTCTTTCTTGTTGTTGACCAGCGCCTCTTTAACCTGCACTTCAGGCTCGACTTCATCCGCGTCGGAATCTTCTTCGGAGGACTCGGAAGAAGACTCCGAATTTTTCTCAGGCTCTGTGGACGCTTCATGTTCAATTGGCTCATCGATCTGTTCAGGACCATCAATTGTATTCTCAGACTGCAGCTCGATCTCCTCTTCACTGACGCTGCCATCCGAACCATCTTCCGATGATTCCTGATCGACAAGATCGGGGACCTCATCATCAGCGACAACAGTCGGCTGACTGTTGCCTAATCCAATTCTTTTCATGAAATCGGTCACGTCATTTCCCAAGTTTTTGTCATTGCTTGAGGAACTGTCAAAGAACTCCTGCTCGCTATTATCGTCTTCATCGAGGTCGTTCAATAACGCCAAGTCTGCTTCTGTGGCACCCAACTCGAGCGCTTCCCTTCTTAAAAGGTCCATTTTTGTGGAGGCGTCTTCGGTTTTCGTAGCTGCTGCGTCAATTGGATGACGATCATTGTTGGATAAAGACTTGTTATTCGATTTGGATGGTTGAGACCTTGCCTCCTTTCCTTTCGATTTCTTGAGGTCCTTCGGTGACTTCTTCGGCACTCCCAACTTACTAGAGATCTTATCCTTCAAAGAAGTCAAGTTCAAGGCAGGCACACTCATTGTAGCTTCGACTAGTGTTCGTTAGCACGGTGTCAAGGCGATGCTCACAGCGATGCTCATCGCATCTGAAAAATAGTCAACTTTGAATCACGTGTAGAGTACCTCAAACATCCTTTCATCAATACTAGAGGCCAGGATTGAAGGTCACACGGCACGAATCCCGAGATTTCAATGGTTTGAAGACTGTTAAGATATGTCTTCTTTTCCTTGATAATCTTCTCGTATTATTAGGCGTGCCTAGAGGTTGATTGAATTGAGTTCAAGCAAAAATCCGGATGTCATTTTTGTGTGGAGATATTGTCAGGTTAAGTTTTTTTACGCATTTTCTTGAGAATCTCTCAGGGAAGCCGTGGCGAGTGCATCCGTTCTTTTTGGCATTGCCCCTCCGCTTATGTCCATATATAGTTTTAATACAAGTTACACGTTAGAAAAACAGGTTTCCAGCTGTAAACTTATAGTCTTGAAAGTAAGTTACACGTTAGAAAAAGGGAGACTTAAGTCAACCTCAACCCCATAAGTCTCATTGGGAGAATAAGATCACTTGCTTCCTCGATGGCACAGGTCGAAAAGTCTTCTCAACGCCGAGAAGAATCTAATCGAAACTAATTGGGTAGCTTATGATTGCTTTTCAGAGGCGTCTCAAAATGCTCGAGGTACACTCTACTAGCATCAAGACTCTAATGAATGAAACGGTTAAGCGGCTTACACTCAATTTCCTACTCAGAGTTTTGAAGATCGGGGGAAAAAAACTTATCAGCGAGTCAAAAATTAGATCCTCTCGAGTCTCAAAAGTCCACATTTGTTGCTAGATTCCTACAAGTGGTTATAAAGGAGAAAAAGTGAGGTAAACAGAAGGGCGTCTCTTTTACAGAAAAGAGTATCAATCGCATGGCATACCTGACTGGAATCTTTAGCTGCAACGAGAATGTAACGGATCAATACTCAGAGAACAAAGGTTGTCTGTGATGGAAGGTCTAGAAGTGGATAGATCTAGAGACTGTGCATTAGGATACGTCATCAGGTGATCCGTCAAGTTGTCCACGTGTTATGTGATGTGATGACCAGTGCACTGTGGAGTCACGGCCACACAGAGGTACACCCATGAAGCGAGCAATAAGTGCGTGCGTCTAAAACTCGGAAGTTACCGTGAGATGTGGCACGCCAGCCGCTCAGCAATTTCAAATTCGTGTGTGATGCGGGAGTCGTGATCTGCAAGGGATAGCTCGGGCCAGGTCCCACGCACGGGGATCCTGTATGAAAAGAATACAACGCATCATAACAGATTAGTTAGTTACTGGGTGAGATTTCGAACGCGCTATAAATGGCTCTCCGGAAGAAGGTCGTTACCTTTTCCCCTTCGTGATTTCCAGGCATGGACGAAAATACCCGGATGGAGTTGGAGGAGATTGGCTATAAATAAACACGATTTGCCTCGAGTTTCAAGCTAGGGGACAGACGAGCTTTGAATCGAGCATTGTTCTGCGCCTTCCTCCCAGTCTTATTCGGAACAATCTCACTTTACCAGCGGTCCTTAAAAGATTCGCCTCTGGCAATCGTCTGACTCCCTTTCTGATAGACTTTGTCTTTGTGACAGTTTATAGCAGTCCCCGCTTCAGCCAGAAAAAAACATCCGATATGGTGTAACGGCTAGCACAGTTCGCTCTCACCGAGCAGACCGGGGTTCGACTCCCCGTATCGGAGCCAATTTTCACTGGATCTGTGGCCGAGTGGTTAAGGCGGTAGACTCAAGTTCTACTATCGTAAAGATGCACGCGTTCGAACCGCGTCGGATTCATTATTTTTCGTAAAACGAATTCCCGAACTTGGATGGTTTCCTTCGTCTCAATTCCGAGCGGTCGTTACTGAGGTACCTCTCAGACACCGACGAAGAGGTGGCCTTTCACGTGACCACCACTGACAAAAAACCAGACTCGACGCGTCGGCCACCAGAACCCAAAGCGAAAAACACGAAGCTGCTATTATACCAGGCCCTCTATAGCTCCCAGATAAGTTCGCTCGATGCACTGGGCAGTTTGCTTCCGATAGTAAACTTCAAACGCCTATAGCCTCTCTCTCTCAATCACTTCGCATGAGCGTTAGCGCCGACGCCGACGCCGACGACCATGTAATCGCCGGGCAAGATGGCTTGAGTAATGTGAATGGCGTATTCAAGCTTCGGGAAGAGCGGGACTTTTCCGAGATCTACCCAGACCTCGACATTGATGAGCAATTGCCGGTTTTCATTGTGAATAAAAGTCAACCTAAATTCGCCAATGGAAATGACGCGTCCCCAACCTTTTCGAACGGAGCTACTACTGCATTTCACCAAGCGTCCGGTTCCAGGACGCCGACTGGTGTGAATATCAAGCTCTCCAAAGCACTAGTCGATTTTGGTTTCAAGGAATCAGGCAAGAACCACGATTACTGCGCACTAGGCCCATACCAGCGACCCTTTCAACTATTTCAAGAGGACCAAAATGTCGCCGGATCTACCAATGTGGACAAAAAGAATATCCTGACGATTCTTGATCGCAACAAGAATCAAGTCGCCTATGATATGGACGAACAAGATTTCTTGTTCTTGAAGACACGCAACGAGGCATCCGAAAATGTTATCAAGATCACTCCTGAGGTCTTCGAGATCCTCTTTACAACTTTGGAAAATGAATGGAATAAGTTGGAACGTCGCATGACTTCGATGGTGCATAATGGTGCACAAGGTATCGAGCAGAGTTTGGAAGGCCAGAGGCTTCAAACCATTGATGTGGAGTCGAGTGACAGATTATATGGTAACGACGACGGTGTCGTTCCTGGGTCCTTCTACGATCAGAAATGCGCAGTCTGCAACGATAGTGACTGCGACAACTCCAATGCCATTGTGTTCTGTGACGGTTGCGATATTGCGGTGCACCAGGATTGTTACGGCATTGCATTTATTCCGGAGGGAGAGTGGCTCTGCCGCAAATGCATGATCAATAAGACCCAGCAAACTGCTTGTGCTTTCTGTCCCAGCAAAACTGGTGCTTTCAAACAGTTAGATAATGGATTGTGGAGTCATGTCATCTGTGCTTTGTGGATAAACGAGGTTTATTTCGCGAACCCAATATACATGGAGCCAATCGAAGGTATGACCCTAATTCCTAGGAGTAGGTGGAAGTTGGTCTGCTACATCTGCAAACAAAAAGTGGGCGCCTGCGTTCAATGCTTGAACCGCAGTTGCTTCCAGGCGTATCATGTTACATGTGCCAAAAGAGCTGGCCTTTATATGGAACTCACTCACGGAGTTCAGGGAGCAATTGCGAACAAATCTACGCTCAAGACATTCTGCGACAAGCATTCGCCGCCGGAATACCCATTCGCAAATCAAACGATCGACGGTATCCACAAGACGAGGAGATTTTACCAAGACAAGAAGATAATTGACGAGAAGAATGCACAGCTCAGCAACAAATTCAAAGCGGCTAACCGATTAAGTGCGTTCAAATGGAGAACCGATACTAACACACCCATCGCTCCCAAAATGTTCAGCGACACTTTGGTCGCCCTAATGTTGAGTCTCAAGGTAGAAAGGCAAACCAAAATGCCTCTGGCACCGGAGTGCGAGGCAGGCCGGTTGAGCGTTGTACCCCATCGAACCAAAAAAGAGATTGATATCGATTTGAAAAGTATTAGCGACGAGATATGCCGTTATTGGTGTCTCAAGCGCGAGTCTAAACGAGGCGCCCCGCTTGTGCGAAAGAATAATTATCTACTCTCCTCAAGCTCCATCGTTTACAATATGAGCTCTAACGGGATTGTGGATGATTTCGCTGGAAGCAGCGAAGATGACAGGATAATAGAAAATCGAATGATGATTGAATTTGCGCAATATTTGTTGGACGATTTGGGTAAGGCGATTCTGCTCAGCGACGCCGTGCTAAATCGCCAAGTTATTTTTCAACAAATACAGAACACCAACATAGAATTGATGGAAGGGGTCTACTTCCCCCTAAGTACATTGATCAAGCAGGTTTGCCAAACTGTATCGGCCAAAGCGGATCCTCTCAATTATCTCACGAGATATAAGACAGTCAGCTCCTCAGAGACCGCGCTCACCTTCGCGGGAATGATGGACAAAAACTCTCTACATCTTTACACCAGCGTCGCGGAATTCGAGGCCGACATGCGTGTATTTCAGGATATGATCACGAGGCAACATCGACGCACCAGCAACATATATAAAGTGGCGACCAAGTGGCAGCGGGAATACCAGAAGATTGCTGGTCAAATAAGGGCGGGCGAGCAGGAATTAATTCTCAATTGCAGCTCCTCGGGCCAGCTTCAGCTATCTCATGTTTTAGCTGAGGGGAGATCGATCAACTTCAAGAAATATGATTCAAAAAAAGCCACAAAAGAAGAAGACTTGAGTGATGTGGACGACAACAAATTTGACGAGCTACGAAAAGAGAAAGATGCTAATTTGCTCAAAAAGTTTCTCAGTGCGCACCATCGATGATCAGAAAAATTATTGGCCGATGACCGACAAGGCACGGCCACGCCGAAACTTTAGCATCTATCATCGGATCCCCAATTAGGTAAATCGATGCTTGTGCCTTGTCCATGTTATATTAAAGTTTTGAAGCAGCGCTTGATCGACATGATAACGGGATGACGGTATTGTCATATTCTGCATTGGCGTTCTAAGCCCCTAAAGACAATACAATCATCACATCTGGCGCGGGACGACGCATTTTTCTTTTCCTACCAACACTTGAAGGCCTCGTATGACTGCTTTGATAGGAACGAGCGTGTGTTGCCCATAGTTAGTTTCGTGTTCAAAGTTCACGCCAGCCCCCATTAAGAGCTTTGTGGCTTCACGCCAGGACATGCCTTCGATCACGCAGCAGGACGTCAAACCATAATGAAAGAGGGGGGGGGGGCGCATTTTCATTTGTGAGGGCGAATCAGTGACCGTTTTTGTTTAGATTCACCGGCCTGACCGTTCAGACCCAAGTGGCATATGACTCATTGTTCAAAGCCCTGAAATCGGTCGCGAGACAGGTTCCGATGCTGCAGATAAAACGTGTCTCGAAACTGAATTTAGTTTACGATCTTCAAAGATTGACTTTGTGGCGCAGTCACACCGGGAGTCGTCACACGATGTCTATCGCGTTAAGATGGACGAGGCCATATTGAGTAGAGCCGGTAATGCCAATCGCGCCTTTTGCGTTACCGGCCAAGAGGGAGAGAAATCCAATAATGATCTAGACCCACGATGCGTATAATCAAGACCTAGGGAAGCTGCAATGGTGTGCTTCCGTCTTATCAAATACGATACCCGAAACACCTTGCGTAGCGGTATGTATATGGACGTAAACTTATGCACAAGTGAGACAATTCAGGCTAGATGCAACCATCACGTTAGTGCTCTTCGCGGTAAATTCATGCGGTATTATGCGAGACTTTCAAGCGGCCAGTGATCTCAGGAAGATATTTTTATGGACAATGCATTTGTCAGCGCACCAGAGATTGGCATTTGTGCTCGGTGAGGAAGCGTGTTAAGCGACGCTCTGAGCGACGTTTGAGAATCATTCAAAATTACACAGTCAGCAAGTGATTCAAATCATCCAGCCAAAATCTACTGTGTTAACAGGACGTTATTCCCGATCGCTACGAATCATGCCCCTCAATTGTATTCCAAGACATGGTTCACGAGCCCGGCACGCGATATTGACCGCTTGTGCGCAGGGCCGAGCACTGCGAATTTAGACTTTTGCGAAATAGTTAAAGGCTTTCTTTTTACTATCATGACTGCCGTGTAACATAGAATCTCATGGTAATTTCTGGTTGAGTGGCGCAGAAAGACAGGCCGTTGAAAATGCCGTTATATAACGGCGGCAGACTGCCAGAGTGCCTTCAACGTCTCTGCTGCGTTTGCATAAAGCGCCGGACCGTCTTGTTATCATATTCGAGGCACCGTTTAAATTTTCCCTCCTACTCCCAAAAGGCAATTTTGTTATTGGAGCAACACAAAAGTTGATTGGGTGCAAAAAAAAGAGCATTCTAATTACAAATTCTACCATCAAAATTGTTCATACTCGCGAAGACCGAGCTCTGCCAATGTCAATTCCCGGGGAGCCATCATCTGAGTTCGAGTCACTCCCCCTAATAGTTGACATTGCCTTGGATGAGAATGGAAAGCAATTATACCAAACGCACAAAACCCTGCTGCGAGTTCGCAAACAAATGCCTCGCAGCACACAGCTATCGAGATCAGTTCATTTGCGGCCGGACACAATAGGATATACTAGAACTGGGTACGACAGCTGCACCGAATTGGCTGGTACAATTGGTGGGTTTGACACTGCGGAAGAGCTGGGCTACTTTTCGGCTCCAGGAGAAATCGGGCACGGTAGTACCTTTTCTAGATCGAGTTCTGTGGACCTGAACCGATCAGTCGATAACGAGATTTATGCCGTCAACAAGGATTCAGACACAGACATTTGGCTGGACGATGTCGAGGCGGCTTTTGAGGAGGTTTTGGAAATTATTCCCAAGAACGGGCTCAGCAAGATAAAAATCCTGGGTCGTTCTTGTGGTCGCAACGAATTAATATCGGATTTTATCTTGACAAAGACAGGCAAATATCGCACAAGGAAACAGGTCCTGAGCCATATCCAGGTGATTAAAAATTTGGGCCAAAGGAGTGACATCATCAAACTTATCAACGATGGTCCAGCATATCATACAGATCAGGAGCAGCTTGAAATCAACCGACGGTTTGAGTCGGTTTTTGCGGTCATCAATATGGAGAAATCAATGGGTATCAATCGGGCCACCACCAAACACAAATTGGCACGCTCAGCCAACAGTTCTCCTAAACGAAATCGGCGTTTGCTTTACCAACCCAAGTATGCGGGCACCATAGTCTTCAAAGAATTCAGCATATCGGCAGAGGGGTCGCATACACAAGGCCGATTAGCATTGACGCGGCTGTTCGAGGAGAGCCTGGTTAATCATCTACAAATCAAAGAGGATGCGTTTGTTTCACTCAGATTCCCAGGATTGAAGGATTTCGCTCATTCGCCTAACGTGCCCATTATCCACAACTTGGTAAGAATTTGGCTACCGCAGGTCT
>JAKTTQ010000045.1:0-12442 GCA_030581555.1 [Candida] argentea
CATTTTCCATCAAACTCTCCCGTGCTTGATTTTGTGGCAAATGTAGAAAATACAAAAAGCCCCATGAGGATAGGTTCAAGCTCAATTAGTCGAAAAGTACGAAATAAAATCTTAAAAAAATGTGAAAAGTCTAAATTCGAGAGAGTTCGATAACCTCACGCCTAGAGTATACACATAAATATCGAGTCCGACAAGTGTCATTACACTAGATATCTTGGATGTCAATATTGTACATCCACCGTCGGCTTTTTCTATACTATGATCAACTTCAGATCAGAACATCCGGACATCATTCAAAACTGTAATTTGCAGCCATTTGAATTTCTTTTGCAGTTGCAACTGCAATTACAGTAGCGCCGAAAAGGCAGGGAATGTCTCCGTGTGCAAGCCCAAATTATCTTCCTCGTCACTCTGACACCGATAATCCATCAAATCAATGTCAGGCAAACGGAGAGCACGTCCTGCGCCTCAGTATGTGAATGACAATGCACTGTCACTGCATATGCGTGGGGGTACAGAGTACGGTCAAACCGCGCAGCCATTACCCAGGGGCTATCACTTGAACCAAGAGCGCAACAGTAGCGTATCATTGAACGCACACGTTGATACTTCGACCAATCAGCAACCATATCCTCAGTCAAACACACCCGGCCTCGAACCGGCACCGGTCGTATATCCGGGCCCAGGCGCGCAAGGTTATCAGCAGGGGGCACATATGCTCAATCAATGTTATACGATTGACTTGACACGAGAGTTGCCTCCACAAATTTCAGACTTGACATTACCGCCGCCTCCAGTGATTTTACCGGCGGCCTTCCAAAACTGCAACGCGCCGTGTGAATACTTCCGAAGTACCCTTAACGTCATCCCGCTGACAAAAGCACTTTTGGGAAAAACGAATATGCCATTGGCACTCTTGCTTTGTCCCTATACAACACTTCAATGCGCAGATGAGCAGATTCCGCAGACTTCAGACGATATTATCGCTCGATGTGGTCGATGTCGAGGGTATATCAATCCATATGTTAAGATACTGGGTGATGGGCGGCGTTGGCGGTGCAATCTCTGCGACGTAGAGAACGAGATTCCACCACAACTTTTCGTGGATGCTCAAACCAATATGCCACGACTGATCTATGACCGCACAGAACTTCAAGAGGGACTCCTTGAGTTTATTGCCCCGAGCGAATACTCGGCACGCCCTGCCATGGCCGTGACTTACGTGTTCCTCATTGATGTGCTGTCAAGCGCTATTACATGCGGGCTAACGTCAACAGTGACCAGGATTGTTTGCGATAGTTTGAGTCTCATTCCCAATTATCAGGGCACCAGTCGGGTAGCGTTCATGGGGGTTAATAGTAGTGTGCACTATATCAAGTTTTCCGAGGCCGGTGACGATGTCAACGAGATGCTAGTGGTGAGTGACTTGGACAGTCCATTCTTGCCAGTTCCCCATGGAGTTTGTGTGAACTTGTTACAATACCGCGAGGGCATCGAGAAAATGTTGCACCGCTTCGCATCATACTTTGAGGAATGCGGCGATCATGATCTTGCCTTTGGTGCTGCAGCGCGTGCAGCGCAATCTGTCATTAGTGACACTGGGGGGAAGATCATGGCGTTCATTGCCGCGATACCCAACGCAGGGCCAGGTAAATTGGCTGTGCGCGAGGATGCTAGTGTCCTAGGCAAGCCCAAGGAAGCACGGATTTTGTTTCTGCCAGCCACGGAATATTATAAACAATTTGCGCTCGAATGCAATGCGACTCAAGTACTGTTTGAATTATTTCTATTCAGTGCAGGATACCAGGACGTGGCTACCTTGAGCGACTTGGCAAAGTTCACGGCCGGGCAAACCCGCTACTACCCATCCTGGCTGGGAGCACATGCGTCTGACGTAGCCAAGCTAACGCACGAAATACGCCAATACTTGGGTCAGGATATTGGGCTAGAGGGCTCACTCAAAGTCCGAGGGCTGAAGGGGCTTCGACCAGTTGGGTTTCACGGAAACTTTTACAACCGCTCGCACGATGTATGCATGTTTCCTGTAGTCCCGCGAGATCAGAACTGCGTCATTGAGGTCTCCATCGAGGAGATGCTAAAAGAGCCCGTAGTATACTTCCAGGCAGCAATGTTGTATACGACATCGTATGGACAACGGCGTGTCCGAGTCTTCAACATGGCGGTTCCCACGCTGCTGCTGATGACAGAGGTGTTCGCGTCGTGCGACCAATTGGCGCTCATGTGCTATGCCGCCCATCTTGCCATTGACAAGATAATTGCATCGACACTTGTGGACGGCCGAAAGTTACTCCGAAGGTTCGCGGCAGACGTCTTGAAATCTTATCAGCAGAATAATGGCGGGCCGGGAATGCTTATCAGTCTGAACATGCGGATGCTCGCGCTCCTCATGCATGCGATGAGCAAAAAGCTAGCCTTTCGAGACGACCGCGTGCCCTCAGATCATCGATGCGACTCTATGAACTTGTTGCGAACGCTCCCAATGGAACGGTTAGTGCAATACGTGTATCCGACAGTTTATTCATTGCATGATATGAGCGCTGAATGTGGGCAAGTGATTGAGGGCGAGGTGATCATGCCCCAACCGATCAATGCGACGCAAAACGGATGGGCTAATTATGGCCTCTACTTGATCAACGGGGGGCACGAGATCTTTTTGTGGGTGATGCCACGAGTAGTCGAGGGACTTGTGAAGGATGTTTTCGGAACGAATGACTTGAGAGAGGTGGTGAGGGGCAAAGCAGAATTGATAGTGTTATCTGAAGAGGAATCGGAATTCAATTGCCGAGTGCGGCGCATAATCGACAGAGTACGGCATGGGGTGAGGCATATTGGGTATGAGAATGTATACGTTGTTGTTGGGGCCGATGAAGGAGAGGAGGAGACAGCAGAAGAGGGACGATTGCGGAGATGGGCACTCGGTTCTCTAGTGGAAGATGCTATGGGCGGAGAGTGTGGGTACAGAGAATTCCTCCAACTATTGAGAGTTGAAGAGAAGAAGGATTAGGATCTAATTCGTTGCTGGGCGATCGTGGATGCTATATAAGATAACAAAACGTCCAATTTTAAAGAAAATTTGTAGTCTTGGCTCCTACTATCCCGTTCGGTATGTACACCTTGAAATCAAAGTAAGGGCAACCGGCCACCCTCCTGCGTATAAACGGACACCACGAAGTGACCATCAAAACGGTAGAACCAACAGTAATCCATCAAACAGTTTATACGGTACAATCGGCGGAGGTGTATCTGGCGTATCCTATTGTATTGAGGTGACCAGAACCGAATCTTTATTCAATCGCCGATTGGTTTGAGACAATTTGATCCGTTCCGAGAGTGCGCGAAATTCCAATTGCATTTGAAGCTCTCGCATTGCTGTCGGTGCTGCTGAATTGACAACCCTGTTAATACGCCCTTCCATCCTCGGTGTCTAATCCATACACATTATACCATGACAAATGATCCTTCTCATCGGCGCAACAGGGTTCTTCCCGCCACAAATACGCCTCGACTGCCATCTCGCTCTACTGCGGTAGATAACCCTCCACCTATACCTCGAAATTCATCCCCAGATTCTCCAGCTCGTATAATCTCCCAGCTGCCGAGACGAAGGTCCCCGAGACTGCTTTTCAGTGATCGTCATATCCCCAATAGGGTTGGTTTGGATTTGCAAGCTGCCTTCACACTCAGTGAACCGGTTCATGATGTTTCCTCTTCAGAAACCGGCATCGATGCTCGACGCCAGTCTGAAGCGAATAAAACGTTCCTGCTGGTGCTCCGTGCAGAGCTATTCGGTGATAATGTTCCTCATACGGTAGGGGATTTGGATGCGCCGGGGCCCAGTAATGTAGCTGCTCGTCCTCACACCACTGGCTCCACCACCAATTCATCGGTTCCACCGCTGCCTTCGAGGCCAGCATCGGTTCGTGAGAGTAGCCCTCGTCGGTCTGCAAACCCTTCTGACTCTATTCTAGCTACCCCCCGCAAGAAGAATAATCTTTTCACCTATATGTCTCCTACGAAATCATCTACGGGCAGAACTCATTCCGAGCTCTTCTCCCTCTCACCAGTGCGCCACGAACTGCAGCGGCTTCTCTTACTGCCGCAGCGCAAATCAAGATTTATCTCCAAAGTCCCTTACCGCGTCTTGGACGCACCTGAATTATCGGACGATTTTTATTTGAACCTAGTCGACTGGGGCATGCAGGACGTGCTCGCCGTCGGTTTGGGCGATAGCGTCTACTTGTGGGATGGTGCCACTCAACTGGTCGATAGACTATGTAATTTAGCCGATCGAGACAAGGTCACCAGTCTCAACTGGATTGCTTCTGGCACCCATTTGGCGGTAGGCACCAATAATGGCTTGGTCGAAATCTGGGACGCCACAAAGCAAAAATGTGTCCGTACAATGCTGGGCCATTCTCTACGCGTTCTGTCTCTTGCATGGAATGAACACATCTTGCTGCTGGGTCTGCGTGACCGCCTTATCTTGAATCGAGACGTCCGTGTCCCCAGCCATTATATCAACAAATTCACGTCACACACGCAGGAAGTGTGTGGCCTTAAGTGGAATACCGACGTCAACAAACTCGCTAGTGGTGGTAATGATAATCGCTTGATAGTGTGGGACGGACTCAACACGAAGCCTTTACATATTTTCGAGGACCATACTGCTGCTGTGAAGGCGATCGCGTGGCTGCCACACCAGCGGGGAGTGCTTGCGCTGGGTGGTGGTACTGCCGACCGCACTATCAAGATATGGAATACGTTGACCGGCGCAATGGTCCATAATGTTGATACCGGGTCTCAAGTATGCAATTTGGTGTGGTCGAAAACCACAAGTGAGTTAGTGCTGACACACGGCTACTCCCGAAATCAAATCATTGTATGGAAGTATCCATCAATGCAGCAAATCGCACAACTAACGGGACATACCTATCGCGTGTTATATTTGGCGTTGTCGCCCAATGGTGAGACCTTGGTTACAGGTGCCGGTGACGAAACATTGAGGTTCTGGACTGTTTTCGAAAAGACAAAAGATTCGAGTCAACCGGCGTCGGTTCTTTTGAATGCTTTTCAACAATTGAGATAATTCTGCAGGTACGAACAACCAATGCAATCTCCGATTATTTTTGGATGAGTCGGTCACGTCAGTTGAGACTGTCTGGTGGCTGCGAATAACCTTACGCAGCTTTGCTGGCCCCATGTCCTCCACTACCTCAACTGTTACATCAATGTGGATGCGACTTGAGGACATAACATCAGCACAAGTGCCTCAGATGTCTCTAGAGTCTTGAAGCTTGGTTGTTTATTCTTCAAATTTTGACAATAGTGGTCATCGGGGCTTTGACTCTTTGTGGGTCTTGGGACGTGTTTCGAAATATTGCGGATTCTTACAAGAGACAACAATCTCATCCTGATACGCGCATTCTATTTATTAAAACGGTTTCTGCATGGAAGAAACGCAAACTACTCATCCCTGACGTTATGGGCAGGTGATGTCAACGTCCTTAAGAAACATCATTCTGATGGAAAGGGGACACATTGGAGTACCGGAACCAGATTTGGACTGGGCCCCCGGATCAGATTTGGACTGGGCTCGCCGATCAGATGGCCAAGCACTGCCAGTTCAAGACGCCATTCTGTTTTCCAGACTGATGCTCTGAAAACCATTTCCGTACCGGCTCGACATACAAGACCATATCCGCATTGGCTTTTTGGATTGCATGCATATATTCGAGAGCAAGCAATATGTCCTCAACTCGGAATCGCGTTGCATTCGCGATTTGACGCGTCGATAGTTTCTGAACATTTCCGTCAAGTTCCACAATATACTTGGCGATACGGTCACACCAATACCGACAATACGTCGCTTTGCCATAAGGCAGGAGGGGAAGTTCCGGCCCGCTGAGGTATTGGCAAGGCGTGATTCTGGCCAAGGCATACAGGAACTCGATCAAGAGTGTGCCGAGGCGCCGTCGCTGGAAGGGTGGGAACACACAAATACATGCCAAGTTTGTATTTTTCTCGTAGGGGGCCTGTTCCTTCGAAAAGAAACCCATAGGCATAAGGTTTGTGGAGAAGACGTCTTTGCCGTAAACCACGAAAAAGTCATATGATTCAACAGAGTAGTATACCAGTTTATCGTCCAAAAATAACTTCCCCATGAGAGCAAGATTTTGACAAAAGAGAGTATGTTTATAGCCACATACTCGACGAATAACAGTTTCATGGGCATGGTCATAGTATACCAAGTCGCCCACTAAAGGTCGTGGGGTGTTTCGCGCACAAGCACGGGTATGCGCGTCCATCTCAGAGCTCTTGGCAGTATATTTGAAACAAAAGGAACATACAAAGAGCTTGTCGAGACGAAATGCTTCGCGGTGAACATGCGCGACACGATCAGCCGCATTGTTTTTCGAGGGAGACTTCACGTCAAATCGTTCGGAAGGCTTCAAATCATCCGGATTCACCGGCTTGGGTTCGTTTGTTGCATGCAATTTCCTAGTCTCATCGATTTCCATGCCCGAGAATCGCTCATCATCGGGCTTTGGCTCGATCATCCGGTCAGTCTGGGGTAAAGATTCCCTCTTCACGGTTGCTGCTTCCACACCATTAGGAAGGGATCCGCTTGCATCCGCGTTCTCTGATATGTCCTTTTGATCTTGTTTCTTCTGATCGTCAAGGGTCTCATCACTGATTGTATGAGGGCCCTTTGTTGATAGGTATGGGCCGACAATGAAATTTATAGACAGAATCTCGTTGGAAGTTTGCATTTTGACAGCTTCACCTTTTGAGTTGAGATCGTTGCCTTGTTTGCGATCAATACCATTCAGATGATGAGTCGTGAGCTTGAGCGTAGAATCCAAGACACCGTCATTGGAATGAAAGCTCGTCGTTTTGGGTCTCTCCTGATCAAAACTGTGAATGGGAGTCTCGGTGGTAGAGCTGGCCAGACTGGAATTTTCATTAATTCGTCGGGTCGTTCGTGCTTTGATCCCACCGGAACCTTCAAGACATACGACGGAACTGTCCACCGGCTCGGGAGTACCCGAGTTATCATTTGGTGTTGGTGCGGTAATAGGTGTAGCTTGTGATTTTTGCGGGTTCGTCACTGCAGTCTCACTATCAAGTTTGAATCCGACCTCCATAATACAATTAGACTGCCGGTTTGGCACATCATCAAACAGTCGATATGGAGCGCCGCCAGTGTGCTTCGTCGTGATGTTGGTGATATCTCCGTTCGATCCTGCCTTCACGGGACGATTCTCCTCAGCCATAAAATTATTCTTATTAATGTTAGCTGGGTCGTTCTTGGTAGTAGCTGAAGGACCTGGGTTGGGGATGGAATTTTCAGGTGCGGTGTTGCTGCTGGTGGCACTGGCATGTGCTTGCTTCATGAAATCTCCAACCATACCGGCTTTTTGGGGTCCAATCCCTTTGGCGCAGCCGATAAAAGGTGTGGAATGGGTGATAGATTTGGCGGAGGGTTCATCGAGACAGTTGCCAGAATCCGTGGGTGCCTCCTCAGAGATCGAGCTGTCGATACGTCCAGATTTGGAAAGACTGGGGCTTTGAGCAGATTCTAAGTCCCTTATCTTGGCATGGATTGCAGACACTGATAAAGAGGCATTCTGATTCGAATTCAGCGAAACGTTAAAAACATTCTGATCGTTAGCGCTTCCATTAGTATCCTCAGAGGGATCCGGGTCAGGATGAATTTCATTGGAAACTTCTGACACCGCGTCTTGAGGTTTGTTTTCGTCAAGCTCCTTGGCCACGTCTTGAGAGGTGTCAGCTTCAAAGTTTATAGCTTGACTCTTTGTAGCATTTGTATTCGATCGCGATCTACTGCCTCGAGTGGCATCTTCGTCCAGACCCATGTCCACGTCGTCATGGACAATCCGATTAGCCACACCCTTTTTGGAGCCGCCCTTAGTTCTCCTCCTCTTGGCGAGCCCACGCTTAGTGTCCTTCGTCTTAACAGGTCTATTGAAGTACTCAGTAAACCCCAACTGAGTACTCAACGAACCATCACGAAAGTAAGCACCGTTCCCGAACCAAGTATCCATTTCGTAAGGACCGAATTGGACCACACGTATATTACGTCTCCGAGTAATCCCATAGAGGGGCTCACCATCTGAGGGCGGACTGCGACTCCGGTTCCGACTTGAGCCACCTCGTTGGTGGTCGCACATGGTGCCACTGTGGAAGGTGATATCAATCACACGACAAGCAAAAAAAAATACATGGGGTGCGATCGCTCCGTAGTACTATTGAAAGCGAACGATGCCTCCTAAAGGTTGGAGGAAGAACAGAGACGGCCTGCCGCCTACAGCCAATACCGAACTTGTGTCTATTGATGATATCCTATTTCCCAAGACTACGGTTACTCGGCTAGCTAAGAATATCCTTGGTGAAGACTCGAATGGCTCAGGTATGCTTTTGGCAAAGGATTCTCAGCTTGCTTTACAACGTGCTGCTACCGTCTTTGTTTCTCACATGTTCCATTTGGCCCGTCAAGCAGCACGCGATCTGTCCCGGCTTACCATCAACACTCATGATATATTCCAAGCTCTTGAACGCGCTCAACTCGCGGGATTCCTGCCTCAGATCAAACTGAAGTTGGACATTTTCGAAAATGGAATTATCAAGAAGCGCGAGGAGAAAGCCGCTTCTGCTACCGATACTGGAGATTCCGAGGAGCCCACCAAGAAGTTGAAAGCTAACGATGAACTGGCGATCGTTCGCGAACTGGAGATCGAAGAGATCGAACAGATTACTTATGGACCGGGAGATGACGCCGACCAAGCAGCAGAACTTGCTGAGCATGAAATGGATATCGATGAGGACGAGGCTGAGGCTGAGGCTGAGGCCGAAGAAATCATTCCGCCAAATCCTATAGCGGCGCTAAGTAAAGAAGAGGCAGAGTTGCGAGGAGCGAGTGATACTGAAGAGGCCGTTGACACAGATTCCAACGCCGAAGATTGACTTAGGATGGTGATCCTTGCAAGTTACGGACTGTGTATTAGCGGGCAAAGAATGAATTACAGATTGGCATGGTTTTCTACGTGCTTGAGGTCCCTGGCTATACTCAACTTGACGATTTATGAGCCGCTCCGCTTGGGGATCGGCCTGGATGGGCGCTTCATGTCCATTCTCTGTAGATATCCTATGTCACAATTAGATATTTTGACTGATAAGCAGCAGCCACATATATATACGAGTGAACTTCCAACGCATGGCCTAGCAAGCAGACAAGTTTTTTTCTTTGGATCAGTCTGCGTCACGCTAGACATCCCAAGGTTGGATGAAGCTGACTCCCGAAAGCACAATACACTATAGGTCTATTACAAACTGGATTGATTACTTTCACAAGCGCATGAATCTAAGTGCACCGCATCTCACTGAAGATCCGTGCCGCCGTTCCGTAAAGAAATTTTGCACTCAAAGGGCGACGTATTGAGAGTGACAGATAATGAGACAAGACTCGGATTTCACACCAGAGTATCCGACATGAAAAATTCGCATGGATGTCCTTTTGTTCTTTCTCTTCATTTTTTGTTCATAGCTGATGACCTCATTCCCAGATTAACGAGATTGACGTGTGATGACGCCCATTATCTATCCCAGGAAAGTTACATCCAAAGGCACATGGCGATTAGGCACCTCTGCTGAAAACAGGGTCCATTACTTCAACTCATGCATTCAGATGATGGCGAGCAAAAGTACCTATTAGTTGAGTCATCTTCAGCATCTACTCAATGATGAGAACCCACACAGAGGGCAACGATACAGATCAACCAATGTTCCTGCACCTACTCAATGATGGGAACCCACACAGAGAGGCAGCCACAGTGTATATTATGAGTCCCGCCAAAACGGTAGCTGCACACGCCCATTGGAACTTGGACCACCGACGACGTTGTATGATTTGAGCTTGTCGTTGGAACAACAGCAGCGACGACGTGAGGCGGTCTGTTTGATCGACCAAGAGACTCACTTTATCGCCGCGAGCAAGAAGCTTGGTGATATTATCCAACATGAGCTGACGAACTTCCTCGATCTCTTCATGAGCAAGAACCAACTGACTAGGACCGATTTGGCGAGGATCTTGAGAGGAGTCGTTGGCACGATTCAGGCCATAATCAGCGTACAGCAGCAAATCCGAGTCATACCTATTTTCCTCTGTTTTTATAATCTGTACCATTTGAAGTTTAAACTCGCCGACATTGGGGGCCAGGCCCGGTGAGTGGGGGTTCGAGTCCAGTCTGAACTCAATATACTTTTCTGTAATCATTTTGAGGGTCAGCAAAACGAGAGTCTTACTCACGGAAAGATGCGCAATCGCTACCACAGTAACGAGATCACGCCCACCCACCAAAGTGGGGATAGTTGTTTTCATGAAATAGAGGACAAGCAGCGTCTTTGTGACCTTGAAATTCGTGGCGATAGGGATCGAGCCCACAAGAGTTTTGCTCGCATTGATAGTCCCTAGCTCTTGAGCAATATGTTCTGAGCATTTCAAATTCCCGACGTATTGAACAAGAGGACTGTTCTCATACAGGTAAAGGGCAGTTGAGTTGACGGTGAGAGTGACATGAAGGACTAAATAAGGTCAGTCCAATTCACGGCAAGAAATGTCAAAAAAAACACATACGTCTTTTGTGAAGCTCAGTATTCATCGGTTCAGTATGGAGAGGCAGTGTTTGAACTCAAGATAAGAGTGAGAGTTCCTTATACCGGGAGACTCGAACAATCATTATAAATTATGTAATCACAGTCTGGCACCGTGTGCAGGAGAGCGATGGTCATCGCTGAAATTTATGGAGCGCTGAGGACTACAGCTGATTAATTGGATCAAGGATGGGAAAGTATAGAAAGAGATTCAATGAGAAGGCTAGATCTGGGATGGTCGCGAAGCAGGCGGCTTTGAAAAGGGCTCGTCAGAAGCAATTCAATCGTGATGAAGATGATGGAAATAATGAATCCCCGGATCTTTCACAGCCAGTCCCCACAGATCCAAATGCTGAGGAGCTTTTACCGGTCACCGAGCAAGAACGTTCAGAAAGGAAGCGCGCTCTTCAGGAAAAACTATATTCGGAGAATACGGTGGACAATAAAGTGTCTCGATCCAAACGCAAACGCCTTGATAAGTACATTGACCACCAGTTGAAACGTGAACATAAAAAGATTTTGCTTGAGAAACTCTCAAAGACTAGAGTAGATACTGCCGCCCTTGCTCCTTCGAAATTGTTGGGTACTGGCCGTCAAACGCGCCGTGAAGAAATGCAAGAGGCCTTGGAATTGGAACGCAATGGTCGTGCAGATGACCGCACTCGCAATATCTTGTATGAGGAACGCGTTGTCAAGGAGTGGTCCGATAATGATCTTGATCACGTTGACAATGATATACAAGATGCGCGCTATGATTCAGAGGAAGATGTGTCCGATCATTCGGTTTCAGAGTCGCAACCACCCGATGTACATCAGTCGACATCCTCCTCTTTCGTCGATAATAGGCCCGCAAAGTTCGGTGGAGCCGGCTCGGGGTTTGGGTTCGCCGGATTGACGCCGTCCACCAAGGAAAAGACTTCCAAGAAATATAGTTGGCGCAAGCGTTTGGACATGGAAGAGCGGAAACGCAACAAAATGGAAGACGAGAATGATTTTGCCTCTAGTGGTGATGATGACGACGATGACGAAGAGATGCCTACAGAAAGTGAACAAGAAATGGCCACTGATAACGAAGAAGAAGAGGAGCGTCAAGTGAGTCAAGGCGCAGACTCTGGCGCAAGCTCAGAATCAGACTCGGAGTCAGAGTCTGGCGATGCCGATGATAGGGATCGTGGCGGATTAGACAAGCCGAATAGAATCCAATCTCATCTAAAAAAACTATCACAACCGTTGAAAAAGAGCGACCATGCCAGCTCAATGGGAGAACTGGACGATGAAAGTAGCGGGAATGATGAAAAAGTCTCGCATAATGAGGATGACTCAGAAGATCTGGATGAGGATGACCTGGAAGACCTGGATGAGGATGACTCCGAGGACCTGGAGGAGGAAATCATCAAAGAGCACGCGCCTCGCTTCCCTAAATCCCACTCTTCCACTGCTGAATCATTTAAGCAATGGGCAGAGCAACAAGTCAAAGAGCTTGAGGGTCGCGCTGGTGAAGCGGTGCTCCCCACTCTTTCGAAGGAGTTGCGTGAACAATTATCAGTCCCCACCCATCACGAAGAAGATTTCGATCGTTCCAGTGATGAAGAGGGCTATGTCCGGATCGATAAAACCCTCGAGCGGGCCGCTTGCGCCGTCGAGGTGGAGCGCAACGAAAGTGTCACTGCTCAGCGTTTGGGGCTTCCGGTATTCGCTGAAGAGCATCGCATCATGGAAGCAATCAATCATCATGACTGTGTCGTCATTT
>JAKTTQ010000046.1:0-11906 GCA_030581555.1 [Candida] argentea
ATCGATCAACGCGTGTCTAATGCCCATCAATTCAGCGCGCTGGTTTGTGGCGTCAAATTTGATGGGCACCAGGGCGTTGAATTTACTTTTGAGTGAGTAAAATACACCATAGCCTGCCCCTCCAGTTTCGTTGAGCCCGTTTCCACGACAGGCTCCGTCGGTGTAGATCGACTTTGGAGTGGAACGCGGTTCTGAATGTAGGGGCCGGAATTGACTGGGTGGACCCTCATAAGCTCTGAGATCCATTCTAAGGGCGGGCTTTGTATGGATTCGACCTTGATACCTGACTTCCGGAAGCAGATAGTCGTACTCGCATATAAAGTTTTGCGCGTCCGCATAGGACCGGAATTTCTCATAGTGTCCATCAGGATAATTGGCCACCAATTCCTTGGAGTATGCCATGGATGAGAAAACACCAATCCGGCGCCCCCGAACCACGGCGTAAAACGGCCGCCCAACATCTTCTTGGCTGGTGGAACTGCTATTGTCGTAGTCGGAACCATTAGAATCAAAGTGTTCATATTCATCATCCGAGAGCCGCTCGGATTCAAAAAATTCTTCAGCTCTTCTTTGAGAGTTGAAACGTCTATGTGAATTATGCAGAAACCCATATACCAGTTCTTGACATTCTTCCCATGTACGAATAACCCCGGTCTGGCGACCCTTCAAAATTGCATAGCATCTTCTGGATCTGACCTCAAGGTCATGGGCAGCCTCTTCGTAAGTGTAAAAACGTCTGAAATGCAGCATAGAATAGCCTGTAATCAGGTGTTTTACAATCCTCATAAGAGGTGAATATTCCTATCTGATGGCCTCTATCAACAGCGTAAAACCTTTGACCCATGCTTCCACTGTCATAATCATGGTGATATACTTGGCTCATCTCGTCATCATCATCGCTATAATCATCCTCATAGTCAGAGGGAGGACCTTCTCTTCTCCAGTAATCCTCAGCTTCGTCCAAATACTCGAACCCACGGAATTTTGCACCGGGGAAGCCCAAAACTTGATCCCGGCAATAGTCCAATGATCTGAAAATCCCCGTGTCTCGTCCACGGACTACAACGTAATAGCGCATGTCGCTCATTTCCTGGCAAACACCGACTGACTGATGAAGGGGTGGGGATTTTTTTCTCCCAACGTTGTGTCCACCTGCTAAAAACAAATAGGGTCAGAAATTTCTGGTTGGACTCGGTTGAATAGCTGATCTGAAACGCCTCCTTGGAAGTCGATCGTGCGTGGCCAGCTGACTAGACGATAGTTTTAAGCTGGAACTTTTTTCAAAATTCACGGTGAATTACAGTGTAATAAATTTCAAAGACTCGCGCCTGTTTGAATCACTATATACATGCATAAAAGCTTATTCCTGGTCTCGAATTATATGCTCGATCAGTTTCCCATAAAGTTTCAAGGCATCACGGATCTTGATATACGATTTCGCGGGGCCGGGGATCTGTCCTTTGACAACAAGTATACCTGCTTCAGGATCAGCATGTAAGACTTCATTATTGAAGTTGGTGCAGTGTCTACCACCCATACGACCAGCCATTTTCTTCAAAGGCAAAACTCGACCGGGATCTTGGTTACCACCCATGGCACCAGCACTTCGGTGGGCCTTGGAAACACCATGAGATGCTCTCAAACCCTTGAATCCGTGACGTTTCATCACACCGGCAAATCCTTTACCCTTTGTCACGGCCATGACATCGACCATCTGGCCCACGGCGAAATAGTCGGCTTTGAGCTCGGTTCCAAGAGGTATCAATCCTGACTCGTCTCTAATTCGGAACTCAGCGACATCTCGTTTCGGAGAAACACCCGCCTTCTCGAATAAGCCTAGACGATACTTGTCCACGTTTTTGGCCTTGTCGATTTGCCCTAATATGACCAGGGTATACCCATGTGTTTGTTCTGTCTTGTGGGCGACGACTTCACAATTGTCAATTTCGACAACAGTAGCAGCATGCGCTACACCTGCATCAGTAAACCATGTGATCATTCCACGCTTGATTCCAAGCAAACCGGGCCGAGACAAGAGAGCTTTCCTCTTATTACTGAGCTCGAGTGAATGACGAATAGAAGGGACCGCCGTCTTCACTGAGGGTATGGCATGAACTGATGTGATCTGCGCAACCCCGCGAGAGACGACCCATTGGCTACGCCTTGTAGAGGCCAACCTACTATTAGACCACATTACAGATCTCAGTAGCTTGTAAAGCCGTTGAGGATTGTATGAACCAAAAAATTTGAGGTGAAAAATTATATATGCAGGACGAGAAGCGTATTTACAAGGAGAGTTTAGCCCCCGGGTATATAGGCAGGGAGATGAGCAGGTAGGGCGATTTGAAGCTGCATCGATTGGATGATTTTGAGTGTAGAGGGCTGCGTTGCCTCGGTTAATTTCAAATCTCAGGTATGAGCCATTTCGAGAGAGAATGACAGTCGAAATTCGTGAGAATCAATTTCTGAATAGTCAAAGTCATACGTCAACTCATCAACAACGACTTTCACGGACTACTTGATCTTCTTTTCCTTCAATCTGATGGTCTCATTGTTCACGAATATACCCTTACCCTTATAGGGTTCCGGTTTTTTGTGTTCCCTAATAACAGCTGCGAACAACTTGACTTGTTGTATGTCGGCGCCCTCAATCAAAAGGCGGGTGGGGGCAGGCAGCGTCACGGTCAAACCGTTTGGTACGAGAAGTCTGGGAGTATAGGGATATCCGACTTTGAGACAAACATATTGTTTGCCATTATCACCTGTCTCAAGCATGGCTCTATAACCAGTACCGACGAATTTGCAGATAGCTAAGTGGCCTTCCAGGGCTCCGATGAGATTATTCTGCAAGGCTGCACGAGTAGTTCCCCAAAGTGAGCGTTGTATTTTGTGCTCGGGATCTTGTACCGAAACAGTGATGGTGTTGTTGTCATTGGTGATTTTGACGAATTCTGCCACGTCAGTTTTGAGGGTTCCCTTGGGTCCTTGTATGGTTACTTGCTGAGACAAGCGAAATGTCTCTTTACCCTTTGAGAAGGATCTGCAAAGTTCATAGGGGACATCTACTACCGAGCAAGAGACTGAATCCGTCAACCTGATAGGCAATTTACCAACATTCGAAAAGCTTGGAGCGGAAACGGAAAGCATCCGTCTCGAAGATCGGAGTATACTCGCCATTGTCAAAGCAGTGGTGGTGGGTGGTGTCAACAGGTATCGTGAACTTTGATCAGTGGATAGAGTTTTTTTCGGAGCTTTCCTCTGAAAGGGGTCATGTGACAGCCTCCACTGATTTAAGAGCATCTTCCATCTCATCGCCTCGGGTTAACTAGACGCATCTGCCCTCTATACAATCTTCTCAATATGGTCAGAGCTCTTAAACATCATGAGCAGAAGCTCTTGAAGAAAGTCGATTTCCTCGATTGGAAACAGGATCATGGTCATCGTGATACCCAAGTCATGCGCACCTACCATATTCAAAACCGTGATGACTATCATCGCTATAACAAAATGTGCGGAGAGATCAGGAAACTCGCCCACAAATTGTCATTACTCCTGGCTACGGATCCCTATCGAATTAAACATGAACAACTCTTACTCGAAAAACTATATGCCATGGGTGTACTTGCCACGGCCTCGAAAATATCCGACTTGGAGAATAAAATCACCGTTAGCGCCTTTTGCAGAAGGCGTATAGGAGTAGTCATGTGCCGACTCAAGATGGCAGAGACAATGTCTGATGCCGTAACCTTCGTGGAACAAGGCCACGTCAGGGTAGGTCCCAACCTTATCACTAACCCTGCCTACTTGGTCACCCGAAATATGGAGGACTACCTCACTTGGGTGGATTCATCCAAGATCAAGCAGAATCTTCTCAAGTACAAGAATAAAATTGATGACTATGACTTGGCTTGAGCTTGGAAAACTATGATTGTTGTGGAAAGATCTGTCGTGATGGGCATGCGAGTTACACCTCTACCACTCATGCCTCGCTGGGCTTTTGGGTGTTTAGAGAGGTGAATTCGCGCCAGCTGATTTTGCATATTTGACTCTTCGAATCAAGAATATAGCAGTGGTGCAAATCGCGAGGTCTAAGCAACATGACACGGATACCGCTTGTGACTCAGATCGTATATTGTATATGGTCCTCTCCCTAGCGCAATAGAAGGGGTGGAACTTTTCAGCTTTGACTTTTAGTGCTTCAATCGATTTTCAT
Organism: [Candida] argentea; assembly: GCA_030581555.1. Classification (NCBI taxonomy): domain Eukaryota; kingdom Fungi; phylum Ascomycota; class Pichiomycetes; order Serinales; family Debaryomycetaceae; species [Candida] argentea. The sequence goes on from JAKTTQ010000046.1 coordinate 4,214, forward strand.
AAGTATGCAGGGGCAATCCATGTAGATTCAATTAGGTTCGTCTCGGACAAGATCGAATCCCCGATCTCGCGGGTGAGACATCAAATGATGCAATCCTGAATTCAGGTGTGTGTTATGGGGCAATCCCTCAACACGTCAGGATTGATAAAAGGTCATTGGGCATCGAACAAGACCTGTTTGGGCTACCATCATCCGTGAATTGGAGCAAGAGTCTCGAACTGACGTTCGAGCGACAATTCCCGGGCCTATTCCCAGGACTTGTGACAAACCACCAACCATGTGACAACAGGAACTTTAATTTACGAGAAGAATACCTGCAACATTTCAGGAAGACCGGAGGCGCCGAGTGTACTTCTATGATCAACAATATCCCTGTTGTACAAAACAGGCCGACTCAGATGATCGGGATCAAGGAAATGATTCGAGGTGTCTGTTCGGGACCATTTACCTGAGTACGAGAGCAGCTTCCGAGTGAGACGAGTAATTATCGAGGCACATTGTTCGGAGAGGAACCGTCAAGTCCACGCCAAAAAAAGTGAAGTCTTTCCTTTGAGCAAATGTTATCATCGAGCATCGAATCCAAATCATGGCCGAATTCAATCCCCAGTAACATCAACGAAAAATCAATAGAGTGGATAGAAGTATGAGGGCTGCTACACCAAACAGCTTGCACCAATCATCAATCATTTGACCATAGGAAATCTCCCCGCGTTTGACTTTTATGACATCCACTTAATTGAGTGTCCATCATCTTGGATAGTTGGATTCGGTCGCAAAATAGGAGTGTCTCACACTGTCGGCTTCGACTATGCACGCAGAATGAGGCACGTTAATGAATGCATGGGGATATTCTCCTTCTCGAACGCCACTAGAAAAGGATACCACATGTTTCAATCAAAGAAAATCTGCGGAGATATTTTTGCTCTAGTGAATACGATATTTATCCAGCTCGCGATACAATCGTAATTGGAAACAACGTATTCTCAACTTCAGCTCGCCCTTTAGAATCGGGAAACCGAAGTTGTGGGTTGCGAAAGGGGACTAGGGAGGCTGCACGTTTCATGCAGGACCAGAGTTCGCAGCCACTGTTCCTGAACAGCGGCTAATTTCAACGAGAAACCATTAATGTTCTTTTAGCAGACAACAAGAAAAATGTCACTGCCCGCAGACAAGATCAATATGAAAACCGAAACTGGTCTTTGGAAAGAACATTCGAGACCTTTGTATGATGACGAGATACCTCTAACCTCTATTCCAACACTAGCCGAGGTATCTCAAAATGAAAACAAACTCAATTTACCCCACCGATCGAAACCTCCGACAGAATCCAGATTTCTTGGCTCGCCTATTGATGATCCAAGTAAAGATACTGGTAATTTGGCTTTGCTTGAGGAAAGGTATGCCGCTGTGAAAGTTGAATGCGAGGAGTTCAAAAAGCGGCGCGATATGATGGATGCAAAATCACAAGCCGTTACGCACAAGTATATGCGACGACACGAAGGCGCACCACCCTCGGCAGTGGATATTTATGCAGATGGCCCACCAACCTTAGCTTCACAAGTATCCATTGCGTCTCTAAAAGAAATGATCAGAGAACAGGAATTGCGTATTGAAAAGCAGCATCTCACCTTGAAAAAACACAATGTTTGCAGACAAATAAGTCATTACAAGAACTCTATTCTCAAGCAAAAGCTTTGTGATAGTGAGAGAGAGTGTCGGGAGCTTGGAGAGAAGCTTTCCCAATATTGCCGTACCATCACAGAGTTAAGACTCGGACCTAATCCGCTCGTGGAAAACGGTCAATCATACTCACCTCTACACGAAGCCTCCACCGAAGTTGGCCCCGAAATTGGACTTTTGGGAATATGTGAGAGGAACAAGCAACAAAAACTTGTCATCACTAGGGAGTTGCCCGACGCAAGACCAGCCGATGAAAACGACCCAGTAAGGCTAGTTCAGAAACCAGCAGAATTAGCCATAGCCGACCAGCTATACGGCCCACCCCGATCAAGCAAATCTGAAGCGGGATCGAAATCTACTGAATTGGGCGAACTTACAAACGACATCGGAATTCTTCGCCGAAAACTCGTGTTGCCCAACGAAGAAGCGGTACAAGCCAGATTGGAGTCTGCCGAGTTGGTCAAACTCATTGATGCCAACAATATTCTTCGCCACCAAGTCGTATCGCTCAACGACGAAGCCACCCGAGCCAAGTTGGAAACAGAGAAGGAGGAGAACTCTCTTCACGAGAATCTTGAACGGCTTCAATTAGTGAACACAGGCCTCGAACAAGTATACTCTGCGGCAATTCAAAACCAACAAAAAGATCTCGAGATATATGCCAAGAAATGCAAGAAGTATCGAAAGACAATAGCACATGTCAGACATTTGTCTACAAAATGTCAACGTCGAGCTGGGTCAAGCATACGGAAGCTGAAGAAGGAGATCGCAGAACTCAGACGGAAGATCAAGTCAAATGAACAAGAAGCAGAACTCTGTGCTCTGGACCATCAGCGAAAAGTAACGCGTCTTGGCCAGACCATTGAAGATCTCGAACTTGAAGTCGCAAATATTAACAAAAATGCCGACGAGAATAAAAGGACCGCCGCGAACAAGATCTTGGAGCAACAGTTGAAAATCAATAGTCTCGAGATTAAAAAGGGTCAACTTGAAGGACAAGTACTTTTAGTGACTCATCAGCGGCAACAAGTCTCTGAGATACACGATTATCTCAATTTCGCGTTCAGGTGGGCGTTGTTGTCCCTCACAATGTCTAGTCATTTCAGCTCACACAGAAAGGCCGAACAACCACGAATTGAGTGCGAGCGAGGCATTCCTGGTTTGAAGCCAGATCCACCACGAAATGATATGATAGTTCTTAACCCAGATTATGTGATTGATGCTGCAAAAAAAGAGGAGCAAGATCACACCGGTGGTATTGATTTGGGACTCTGCAGCTCTCAGAGGCAAGTGGAATCGGATAGACGTGATTACACGCCGGAAGAAAGCAATATCGAAGAGACTGAATGTGGCAAAGCTCATCGAATCGACAAGGATGAATACGAAATGGCCGATGAGATCAAATCTAGTAGGATCAGGGAAAAGACACATAATTCACTGGAGCTAGAAGAGTCATCTTCCCCAGCTCAGAGCCAATCAAGTCAAACCCCAGCACCCGTATTCAAAGAAGTCGAGCAAGCAAATCCAATTTCAAATGACGAGACCATCTGTTACAGCGCCGACGAAGGTGCCCGTATTGTTCGATCTAAGATCTTGGAACAACCTGCAGATACGGACAACTCAACCCCCTACCACAGTCTCAAATACACCTTCGATATAACTGGTGGAACCGAGCCTGCTGGGAGCGACGACAGGAAACAAGCTGCAATTCGCGAGGCACTTCGTTCACTCACCGGCAAGAGCGAGTCCCCTTCTTCTCGGCAAGCATTGTCAAAATTGGGTTGTGACAATAAAGCACAGACACTGGGAAGACCAACTGATACGCTCAATAGCAAAGTAGATGGACAGACGCCGTATCCTGGATCCCAGCCACCGGGCTCCGAATCCGCCGACACTTTTCTTCAGTATCATCGACCACATGACGAGCATCCAGAGGCATATGATGACGAGAAGGATCTTTCCGATAATCAGCATTCGAATGGGAAAAGAGAAGGTTTCAATCACCATGATTCGGATCCACAAGAGTGGGTTTCTCGAGCCTTGATAGCCGCAACACGGGGCCATCCCGATGACAGTGATAATAGACGCCACTGCATTGAAAGGAGAAACGGCATGCTCGACTTTCTCCACGATTTCGAACCCACCTCTCCTGAGAAGCTGTCTATTACACCCGAGCACCCGAGATCGTTCCGGCTGCAACCAAGGTCTCCATTTTCTCGCTCAACATATTCAGCCTCGACCTCACTATGCGCAATTATTTCGAAAGGCGAGGCTAACAATTACAATGAGGACGAACTGTTCTTTGCTGTTGATGATGTGCTTTCAAAGAATTTGGCACTCGATATCGAAACGCAATACGGTAATAAGGTTGGACTCAGATTGGTCTCTGCACCTACAAAGTCCCCAATGCGCTTGAGTATCCAAACTGCGCCAAGCATTGGCGATCACGAGGCCCTGCGGCTCAACACCGCAGATGCGGGTTCGCATTCATATGCGTCTGGCAGTTTTTCCACCAGCATGGCGCTGAGCCCACTGTATGTGAGAAGCAAATCTAACGAATCCTTTGGAGATTTGCTTGGCGGTATGTTATACGCTAGTATCACTGAGAATGCTTTGAAATTGAACTTGAAAAACTTCAAAATGAGCCAATTCGAAATCAAGAAATCATTCACCAATCCGTGGCCTCCCCATAACAAGCTCATAACTTATTCTCCGAGGGTATTCGCAAGTTTGCGGGCCATATTTAAAATCGACGAGGACAATTTCCTCAGTTCCCTGGGCGGGACGTTTCACCGAAAACGAGGGCTCGACGGCATTAGCGACATTTACCATCCAAGTGATAAGGGGTACATTCTTCAGCCCATTACCAGGAGCGAGCTGTACAGACTCAGCAATATGCTATGGCCGTACCATACATATATGAAAGCCAATCCCAATTCGTTGCTACCGCAATATTACGGCATGTACTGGGCTCGAGTTCACGATGGAAAAGGCAATCACCAAACCTTATACTTTTTGTTGATGAACAATGTCATCAATACCAGCCATAAGATCGACAAGTTGAGCCAGTTCTGTGGTAGTGCCGAGGAAGATGTTCAAAGACTCAAGGGTGAGGGCCATTTGAGCGGGTCTGAATGGATTGATAATAGTGTCGTTATGGAGATTACTTTGATACAGCAGAAACTTCTTCTCCAACAGTTTACGTGTGATATCAAGTTTCTCAAAGGACAAAATGCTCGCAATTACAAATTGTTGGTTGCAGTACGGCGTCCCCACAAACTCCATAATCCCAGGGCAGCTACACTAAAAGGAAGGGATAGTCCAAATGTCGATAACGACAACGATCTCGGGTCACTATTTTGTGCGTCCAGAGTTTTTCAGCATCATGATGGCGGCCTTCGCGGTAATGGCGGAGACCTAGCGCCTATCTACTATATCGGGATCGTTGACTGCTTAAAGGCAAATGCTGGAAGATTGGGGTGGAGCACGCGCTCAATTCAAGCTGCAATGTATGGAGATCGAATAATTGAATTTTTCGCCCAAATGCTTGACGCTGGTAACACCGAATCGTCCTCTGAAGTAAAAAATGTTCGGTGCTTGGAATGAAAAGAGGGATTGTTAGTCTTATAGGGGTAGTATGTAATTTTATGGGGTGGACAAGTCTAGAAATTGGTATTCATCATTCTTCTGACGTCGGACTTGCGGTTCCCAGGAATCAAGTCGCTTTGCAGAGAGCTCGCGGTCCCAAATGTATGATGGTCAGGCAATTGGGGCAGAACCAATTTAGATGAGCCAGCGGGCCGGAATCCCTTTTGGTATGGGATCCCTGCCACGGGATCGACCATGACTATCAGTTGTCTGGCTAGTTGCGATGCTGAAGGCGCTTGTCCAGAAAGGTTCGAGTTACTTGTCAGGCCGCTCAATGTAGTTTTCAAGGTTGGAGACTCGAAGGAGCCATCCCAATGCAGATCGCCACCGCCAGGTACTATACCTGGTCTAGGCAGTCCGACTCTATTGTGTTTAGGTTCAAAATCAGTAAATGTTTCAATAGAGGACATGCGGTGATCAGATGCGTTCTTCAATTGCTTGAGCGGAGCCTGGTACACTGGCTCTCTATCCACGTGGTCAGGGACGTATCTAGATGAGGCTTGCAACAGAGTATCTCCTTCGTCGGGACGAGGATGGTTAGGGAAGCGCAAGGGTTCATGCTGATAATCCAGAGGAATATGGCTGGGGCCCTGAAGAGGGTATTGTTCGGCAGCATGAGGGTCGTACCCGTGTTCAGCGGTAAAGTAATCATTCTGCGAAACGAAATGGGATTCCCGGGTAACATCATGCGCTTCGGGGTATACTGACGAGACCACAGAAGACCTCGTGATATCAGCGGCGGCAGTAGCGTTTGCAGGCTCATTTTCATCAGGTGCGTGGTCAGTTTTCTCGAGATCAGCTGTAGTTGCATTGGGGTCCACACCGGCATCGTTCTTATCAAAGTATACACGGTATACTGATTTGAGACGTTGCAAGTCTTCGATCTGCTCATCCAGGAGCTTTGGACCGGTACCGCTAGCAGTCGGTTCATTGAATTTGACAATGTTTTGTTTGGCTTCGGGAACAGGGGGGATGCCTCGTTGAGAAGCAAGTGTGTTCACTTCAAATGGCAGGGGATGCTCATGTTGAACCATATCATTTTCCTTGCGTTGGTTTTGTGCTATCGAGCGACGGCCATGGAAGTTGGGATCATGCCCTTGAAGAGGAGGTGGAGAAGGCGCATTAGTTTCGGCATCGACATAATGAGAATGAAATGGAGATAGGCCGCTGGTGGTATGAACCCGACTGTGAGAAGACGAGTTGTCTCTAGAATCCAGTTCAGCCATAGCAAAGCTCAGCCTTGCGGAATCCAGTTTTCCATTTTGACTCGACGATTCGTTCTCATATTGAATTCCCATACCGCCCCGAGAATCGGTCAGGTTGGAGGACGCATCCTGGGTGAGAGCAGGTCTATCTACCGACAGTTGCAGATTATTCAGAAGTGGGTTATAGTCATGTTCATATCGCATTACCGGGGGTAAACTAGACAAGACCTGTCTGGATAAATGCGATTTCTGAGGGGAATCGGTCTTGGGTATAGAAACCAGAGGGGGACGACTTCCGAAATGAGACGTGCCGGAGGGAGAATGAGAATGAGAGCGGCCATAAGTGTTTGAATCACCCAATTGCCGAGCATACTCGTTAAGAGAAATCTTACTACTTGTCTGATGCAGGTACGGCAAGACAAAATCCTCCAAGTACGGGTCGGCGACAATTGAGGCGGCATCGGTTGTAGTCATGGTACCGGAGCGATACTGAGGTTTTGGGAAGCTGCGAGCGGAAGCAGCACTATTTGAGAAGGGATCTTCAGGTTGGCCGGGTCCAGGATGGAAACGAGGAGGTAAAAAGTCTGGAAGAGCAGTGGCTTCGCCGTTTTCATCAAAATCAGGGTCATGATCCATTGCTTCCTTTCGATCTTTACGCCAGTTCATATACCATAAAGCGCCTAGTATGATCAGAATGACACCAACTGGGACGACGATAGCAACGACGATGGTGATGGCATTGGTGGACACAGGTTTCTGACATTCCGGGGCATTTGGATAATCTTTACAACGATCAGTAGAGGTAGAAGAGTCAACAGCTTCTAATCTCTTGATACGAGAAGGATAAGAAGAAGTAGGAGTCACAGGCATGGGGAGTGAAGAAGCGGAGGAAGTGTATAAATAAGATGGGGCCTCAAATCAAATAGGGCATGAACGCGTGTTCGGCTGAGCTGAAGAGAGGAAAGGAGACGAGTTATCAATTGAGGGTACAACAAAGATTAATGAATCTGGTAGTAGTTACAGCGCAAAAGTCTAAGATATCCAGAGAGAAGCAACGACACCTGTACCAAAACAAACTTCTGGTAAAGCGGTGTTAAGCAATTAAGCAAAATCGTAAAATCACGGAATACCCGATCAAAAACAAAAAAAAAACCGCGTCT
>JAKTTQ010000047.1:0-10229 GCA_030581555.1 [Candida] argentea
TGATGTATATTTTGATGAGCGTACGAAAGCTATGAATGATCCTGCCCCTTATTGTGGCTGGTAGGAAAGGTTCATTGGCGAGCCTGTTTCCAGACTTGCAAGCCACTTACCGCTTCTTATTGCCCTTTCCTTTCACATTGGCCTTGGCCTTGCCATTTCCCTTGTTATCTGACCCTCCCGCAGGTAAAACCAATTTGACCTTACTGACGGTAAAGCAACCGACCACGTCGTTGGCCTTTGTAGTTTTGATCATTTCTCGCTCAAACTCGGTATCGGCATCGGCATCGGACACTTCTGTTTTGCGGGTCGTAAAGTAATGGATTGCTTCACTGATACATTTCCCCTTCTTGGCATTGCCAGGCTGGACTTTGATCTTATATTTGAACTTGTTCAATGCTTGCCAGGGTGCGAAAACAGCTACTACATCAACAGGCACATTATCTGCCAGTGGCTTGGTGATGAAATGATCGAGAATATCCAAGTAATTGGTGGTGCTCGCTTCAGACTCGTCGTGATCTTCAGGCGCGTTGGAGAGATATCGCTTGTACTCGCGTTCATCTTGCCTTTTGCGACGTAACGTGGCTTCAGACTGGCGATACTTGGCGGCGTCAGAGTGGCCGTCCTCTCCTTGCTCGAGTTCGAGTTGTTTCTGCTGCGCTCTTTGACGCTCTAATTCCTCGACTTGTTTCAAAGTCCCGAGTGCCTCCATGCGGAGTCGTTTTTCATCTTCATCTTGAGCCGCATACTTTGTAGCGATTTTCTTCATCTTTGCCTTTTTACCTCGAAGTTTGGGGGCATTGGTTGGTTGTACAATGTCTGATTGATTGGGGTTAGGTTCCCTCTCATTTTCGAGAGTTGACTTTGCCAACACTTCGTTGACAACGTCCTCCTCGAGTCCCTTTTCCAATTCTGATGGCTCGACTGCCTCTTTCGAAGGCTTACTGTCGAGCAGCATTGACTCAAGGGCAGCACCGATTTTCGCTTGACTGATCGCATCTTCCAAATCCATCTTTTTATGGTCCATGATGATTGTCAAGCCGTGTTCTTGTTCACGAGCAAGTCTTGCTGCTTTGTTTTTAGCAGTAGTCTCATCGTTGGCTAGCCAGTAGAAACCAAATCCCATTACAAGTTGCGATGGCGGCAAATAAGTCTTTTTACCTCTGTAATTGAACGAACCCGGTTCGATCAAATTCCCGTCGCCATCCTTTTTGCTAATTTCGGAATTTTCCAAAACCCATGCTGAAGTCGACATCTTACCGTTCCATGCCTTGGACGCCGAGATGGCAAAAATGCCTGCTTGCATCAACGTAGAAGGTGGAACTGCTTCTCCTTTGAATGGATTCTTGATGAATACATGGAGCGACCCTTCCATATCGGACGAAACCAAATAATCATTATCGTTGGTGTGTCTGTAATAAATCATGTCGGTTTGACCAGCATCACGGCCCGCCATGCACAAGTATCCTTCGCTCGAAACAAACCAGAAGAACTTTTCAAACCAAAACTTGGGCCTCATATGCTTCAAGCTCTCATTTTCTTGTTTCAAATTCTTGGTGAGATCTTGTTGGATTTTGCGCTCGGCATTTTTGAGTGCCATATTAGTACTTTTCTCCACCTTTGTCTTCTTGGAAACGGCCGATTTCTTAGTATCAAAGTATGTGGCTGCATTAGCATAGGGCGATAAGGCAAGATCAACCCATACCAGAAACGTTTTGGCGACTGGCTTCTTTGACGACTTTTTTGATTTCGTGTTGCGACACATCTCCTTCAAGCTTGAATTTGTACTAGAATCCAGATCAGAATCAGTGTCAAAACTCGAATCCGACTCGGATTCGGAGTCAGAGTCAGACAGGGTTGATGCGTCCGAATCCAATTCGTGATAAGGTTCTTCGTCCTGTTCCCGACCATCACGTAACCGAATACCGATCTTGTTATCCTTCAAGTTTAACGGCAAATTGATTGAGGTGAAAACGGGAGTTTTTTTCTTTTGTTCAAGAGCAATATAGCGCTCAATATTTGACCAATCCATTTGCTGGTCCAAAAGCTTTTGCACGACTTCAATACAGCTCGAAACAATATCAGAATGGAGGACTAGAGCATCGCCCTTGGCAGCATTCAAATCTTGTTGATCAATCAAGGATTGAATTTGACGATCACGCTCGCTGCGTGCGTTCTCCAAACGTTTATCGGCTTGCAGTTTGCGTTGCTCGATCCGTAATGCGTACTTTGTTGATTCGATAGTGCTGAAGAATTTATCAAGTGTCTTGTTGTAGCCTGAAACTCTGATGAGTTCCAAATCATCATAATTTGCCTTGTACGGTTCAAAGCAATGGACTTCATCATATGTGAACTGTAATTCCTTATCGGACTCATTTTCACGATAAAGCGGGTTCCGTTTGCCCACAATCACACCCTCGACTAGTTCTTCATTTTGTGTCAATGCTTCATAATCAGCCTGTGCGCTTTGCAAAGATTTACAAACCCGGGAAAGCTCACCTTCCTTTCCCTCGAATTCCAAGCAACTCGCTGATGCATCGATCCCAGCGTTTCGCATGCTTCGCAAGATCAATTCACTCGATAAATGACTAGCATTAACAAAGGCAAGTTTATGAATGGAGAGCACTTTCAGTTTGGTGCCTGCTTCCTTAGCAGCAATGAGTTTTTGCTTGTGCTGCTCGATCCATTGTGAAATCTCTGCAGCAGTATACGTTCTATGCTCAAAAACCTGATCTTGGGAGAAAAGCAGTTCATCAAACATCGAATAGTATTCATTAACAGCATATCGATCATTGTCACCTTTATCACTTACCATTCGTTGTAAAGATAAGATTTTGCGATCGTGATCCAAAAGCAAGATATTTCCAGCGCTGAAAAACTCCAAAACCAAATAGAACATGCCATCGCTAAACTCCAACACAAGTACACGATCATTACCAATTTGTTTTATCAGCGACAAGCGTCTACTCTTCAAATGCTTGCGTAACTTTGTGACGAAATTCGAGGGGGCTTGCGTCACCTGTCTCTCGAAATCGGTCAAATGGACTCTGTTGCCACAGTCTATTACCACCACCTTCTTGCTATCAGGGACTGCGAATTTCAAAAGGAATTGACGAGCTGATGCCGCCACATTTTGAATGTTTTGCAACCGGTAATTGGCCAATTCCAGTTGGAGCTCCCTAGTCAAAACTTGTAAGTCCAAAGCAGTGATCCGTTGCTGTGCCGCAAAGTTAGTATACAATCTCATTGATATGAGTCAATTGCTCGAGCCAACATACTTTCATCCTTTGATCTGCCTTTTCCTCTGCGTTGCGGCGTAAAAACTTATTGTGGTTTTAGTAATTGCCACTGAACAACCAGGGAAGGACTTTCACGTGACTTTGTTGAAAAGATCTGTACCGCAATACACAAGTGTAGAGATCCCACATTTATTGGAGGACTCGAAGGTGACTCGAGCTATTCATTAAGAACTGGTGAATACGTATGCGTAGAGTCTTGTACAAGCATTTTGTGTTGCCTTGGACCTTGAGTTGGAAAAAAGAGGCGTCCATTCAAGATTTGATATGATCATACAAATCGATTTTAGCTGGTAAGAGATAACAGGTAATATTTTGAAATGCGTCCTTCGATTACCTACCTGACCAATTTCTTCCAATGCTTTCAAAACACAAGCACTTACAGCCTCTCGCAGACTCTCTCAATCGCGGCGAGAAGTTGACTTTCTTCAATGGAGCGGGTACTTCCACTAGTGCTGGGATCCCTGACTTCAGGAGCCCTGAAACCGGCCTCTATGCCAACTTGGCAAGGTTGAAGTTACCATATGCCGAGGCGGTATTCGACATTGATTATTTCCGTGAACACCCTGAACCCTTTTATACCTTGGCTCACGAGCTTTATCCTGGCAACTTTTCTCCTACAAAGTTCCATTATTTCTTGAGACTATTACAAGATAAGCAATTGTTGCATCGAGTGTATACTCAAAATATCGATACTTTAGAGCGCAGGGCGGGCGTTCGTGACGAGTTTATCGTGGAGGCTCATGGATCATTTGCACGAAATCATTGTATTGATTGTGATCAAGAAATGAGCTGCAAAGATCTCTTGAGTTTGATGAAAAAGACAGATTCTCAAGACGGAATTCCACGGTGCAAAAATTGCTCGGGTCTTGTGAAGCCCGATATTGTATTCTTCGGTGAAGGGTTACCTGATCGATTCTTTCTGACGTGGGAACAGGACAGAGATGGCGTGACCACGGCTATCGTCGCAGGCACATCATTGACGGTCCAACCATTTGCAGGCCTTCCATCGGAATTGCCCCGCGGATCATTGCGGGTCTTGGCAAATCTAGAGGTTGTGGGCGACTTTAAACGGAAACGCAAGCGAGATGTGGTGGCCAAACAGGACTGTGATCTGTTTGTGGATGATATTTGTGAGGTTATGGGCTGGACAGTGGAACTCGAGAAGTTGATGTCTCTGGAGGCAGATGTGGTAGCCGAGACACCACCTGAAGTAAAGACTACGGAAACCATTGGGGATATCGTGGATGACTTACAGGAGCTATTTGTCCGAGATGATGATCTGAGCTCTGATGAGGAGAGTTTCAAGACCGCGTTGAGTGTAGAGGATACAGCATCAGACGGCGAAGAACCATCACATCAAGCCGAAGATGAATCTGATCTTACGAAAGCCATAGCTGGTATGAAATTACAATAGCCACACGCTTGATCCATTATTCTCTCCATTCAAGTCAGTATCAGGACCACAAAACTCACATCACTCGCATCAAGAGCGTCTATATGGCCAGAGGCCAGAATTCTACTAGAAAGAAGTAACAGAAGGTCCGCTTGCGTGAATCTTCGAATGGTTTGTTGAATCTACCCACCACCCTTGTTTCAGAACACTGGGAATCCAATATGGGGCAGGTGAGGGGAAAGATCCTTCCGAGCACCCTCACCGAGTATATACACCAACAGCTACTGCCACACTCTCAGTATTTTCAGTCTTCTTGCAGGTCCAGCCAAAGCATAGATCGGTGGGTGACTAATCGCCCATGCGAGATTGCACATTCGATGGCGAAAAATCCCATCTCCACCCGAATGACACATTCTATATTCATATGAAAGATCCCCTAGATCCAGATATTACTGATGGTTTCGACATTGGTTCAACAGTAAATGGAAATCCGTCAGACACTGAACTAAGAGTTGTTCCGGACCATGACTCCAATTCTGAATTTGATGCTGACTCGGCATCTGACTCCGACTCCGATTCAGATCTCAACTCATCCGATGACTCTGTAATCGATGAATCTCTCTCTTCTACCATTCTCAGGGAAATAGAAGATGGGACCTATACTTGTCTTGTTTGTACCGGTGAAATCGACCGTTCTTGTAAAGTATGGTCTTGTGATGGCTGCTATAGAGCTTACGACTTGAACTGTATCAAAGATTGGGCCCTTCGTGGCTCTTCAACTGATAAATCTAGCAATTCTTGGAGGTGTCCCGCATGTAATGTGGCGCACACTAACATTCCCTCTCGTTTCACTTGTTGGTGCAAACGAACAAACAAACCAAGCGTTCAACTGTTGGTGCCCTTCAGTTGTGGCAACCCCTGTACTTTCAAGTACCCTGACTGTGTTCACATGTGCGCGTCTTCATGTCATCCTGGTGAACACCCCGTATGTGGAGCTCTAGGTCCCAATATGAAATGCAAGTGCGGAAAGCATTCGCAACAGGTTCCATGTTTGATCACACCCTATAAAACAGGCTGGCTGTGTAACGAGCCATGCAATTTGCCTACTTGTGACTTGCATAAATGCAAACAAGGATGTCATTCCGGATTCTGTGGTCCGTGCGATGAAATCGTTAATCTGAGGTGCTATTGCGGACGTGAAGTTGTCCTGATCGCATGTAAAGATAAAGTGCTCGAGCAATGCCGCGACCAGAAAAGTACTTGGATCGCTGCTGCTGGGTGTACTCGTACAAATAAGGTCATTTATGATTGCGGTGTCCATTCCGAGGATATGGGGTGTGAGCCGTTACCGCTTGACCCGCCCCACTGTGTCTATGCTCCTGATGCAGTGACTACGTGCTATTGTGGCAAAACCGCAGTCGATGCCTCGCTGAGAACAAAATGTACGCAGCCCATCCCCGAGTGTGAGTCGGTGTGTGGCCGGTTAATGCCATGCGGGTGTGAATGCAATCAAAAGTGTCATTCTGGGCCTTGTGAATGCCATAATATCAAAGAAGCCAAATGCGGATGTGGTCATCACACTTTCTTGGTGATGTGTGAATTTCTCCAGAGCGGTCAGGTCCCGAAATGCACACACAAATGTTCCATTCTCTTAAGTTGTCGCAAACATTATCATCGCCAAGTGTGTTGTCCCGACGAACAATTGGCGTTAGTGCGAGAACGTAGCAAGAAGAAGGCTATAAGGAATAATACGCGGTCCAATTTCAACGATGATATCATGACAATTGAACCGTCGCATATTTGCACGCGGCTGTGTCTGCGTCTTAAATCATGCGGCCAGCACTATTGTGCAGCTTTATGTCATAGTGGTCCTTGTGGCACCTGCTACGAACTGAGCAATGATGATCTTGTATGTCATTGTGGAAAGACCGTTGTGGAAGCGCCTGTTCGTTGTGGTACCACACTTGATTGCCATTATCAATGCAAGCGAGCCACGCAATGCGGACATCGCCCAGAAGTCCATGAGTGTCATGATGATCAAGTATCTTGCCCGAAATGTACTGTGCTCGTCAAAAAATTTTGTCGGTGCGGGTCTAAAGAGCTCGTGGGGATTTTGTGCTCGCAGGATTCGGTTTCGTGTGGCTCGATATGCACGGTACTGAAACAATGTGGTCATGCATGCTTGCGAGTGTGTGATGCGAAATGCACCGTTGACCATGAGCATGCGCCCGCAAATGAGTGTTTGGTCTCATGCAACAGATTGAGATCTTCATGTCCTCATCGATGTTCGTTCAAGTGTCATTTCGACAAGGAAGGAAGCTCAGCTGCTTGTGATGATTATGTTTGTAAGGAACAGATCTCTGTCAAGTGTGAGTGCGGCTTCCTCAAAATTGCTCAACCGTGTGGAGGTAGTTCCAATACACCCACTCGTTTAGGTACAATGTTGGAGTGTACTGACGAATGTGAAAAGGCAAAGAGACAAGAAGAGTTGCGAAAAGCGTTCAGTTTCGAGCCTGTCTCTAAGGCTCAAGAGAATACTTGTACGCCGTATCCTGCCACGGTTCTCTCTACCTACTCCAGACAAAAGGCCTGGTGTTCGAGAATCGAGGGAACCATTCGATCTTTTCTTGCCAATTACCGAGAAACGGAGCACACTGCAAACCCGCCCAAACGGACCCTCAACTTCGCGGCAATGCTGGCCCCACAACGTGAATTCATACATGCGTTGGGCGAGAGCTACAAATTGTATGTTGAGTCGCAAGATGAAGAACCCAAGCGCCGCGTATTTGTGGTAGTGACGCGCCTTAGTCATGCGCCGTCAATCAGTATTGCCGATGCAATTGCCATGGAGGAAGAACGCTTGGCCAAGGAACTCGAGGCGGCTGAATTGTTGAACGCAGCTCAGAGTTCGCTCAATAACGCGATATTGATTTCGAACAAAAACGGGGAATTGGATCTGCTTGCGGGCGACCTTTTGAGCCTTGCGAACGAAAAGTCGCCATTCGCCGATGGGCAAATGTCTCATATGGGGCCTGCGCAACAAGTGTTCTATTCCCCCAACTTATTAATGGAAATGGACGTGGATAGCGAAAATGCCTTGTATGTTTTGATGAAGGCATTCAAGGCGAATATCCGTGAGGCCGGGCTCGCATTAGAATGTTCTCTCTGTGTCATCGACAAGGACGCTCAAGAGATTATTCGACAAGAAGCTGTTTCGGCGGTGTCAGAGAAATATGTTGCTCCCACTCCTAGTCAAGTATCGAACAATTATCAAGTCTTGATTGAGGACGAGGAAGAGGCATTCGAAGCAGCTATGGAAACGAAAAGGATCGCGCAGCAAAAAGGTGATTTGTGTGAGGTTCCAAACAAGGACATTGCTTCGACTCTAAAGGGAAACTCTTTGGGTTTTGCATCGATCGCTGACACTGACGCCGCCTCGAACTTGGTCTTTGGAAGCAACGAAGACGCGATTGGGCCGACAATTGATCACGGTGACGGCTCGAGCTTAACACCCGAGCCTGTTGCGCCCGCGACTGAGATATCCGTTGCTGAGGCCGACACATTAGACCATTTTGTAGCACGATAGATTGCAATTAGAAAGGTTCCTTGATCCTTGCGTTTATACAGATTACAAGTATACATTGCTGACAAAGTGTTTGATTGCGATTTTGCTGATACGACGCTATGATTTGATTGCTTCTAAGAACAATGACGATTGGTGAGTGCGGAAGCGCGTCAACCAAACATGCTACTGGGCAGCAACAAAATTTCGTGTCAAGTGCCCTAGATCCCTTCCCCTCTTTCATTCATCTACCCTAATGTTTTCACCACATCTTCTGCTTCAGCTCTCTTCTCTGCGGCTGAATCAGAGATCACCTGGCCTTGTTCACTTCCCTTGGACTCAGTAACTCTTTCCGGATCATCCTTTTTATTGGATTTTGTCTTACGCCTTGTCTTTTTGACTTTCGGTTCAAGCCGAGGCTGCTCGACCTTTTTCTTCTTTATGCTCAACGGATTAGGTTCTTTCGGCCCCTTTCTCTTGTTTGAATTCGAGGAGGTCGGTTCCGATTCCTCGGTCGAGGCCAGAACCCCCGGAACCAGTGCCGCCAGTTGTTGTACCGCCAGTTGTTGTATTCCTGCCGTTTTGGCATTGTTGAGGCCCAGGGTAAGCTTTTTCCGCTCGAAATTCGCGGTATATCGAGCAGATGCATGCGACAATGGCTCCATGACCATGACCAGTCGATTCATAAAGACCAAAGGGATTCCTGGGACTTTGCGTAATACTTTCCTCGTCTCCATATCTTGGGCTGCAACAATGTACCTATGCTTATTCTCGCCGTCGATAATTGTGATGGACTCGATACATTCCCTGGGAGGGATGGGCTCCCGATGATTACACCTTCTGCGCTCGAAATCCTTGGCAGTATCAATTGCATATTGGTTTTTGCTATCGTATAATGCTTGCATGCAGCATTGAGTGATCATGGGTTTTGTTTCACCTTGTATAGTTCTATCGAGACCCTTCTTGATATCGAATTTCGCCGAATCACAGTTGAGGACCAATTCTGCATCGACGATGGTCTGGTATGGTTCCCTGAATTTGAAAGTATGAGTATACACAGTCATCTGCTTTTTATAAGCCTTAGCTCTCTTTTGCCTCATGGTTCGGGTGTGTGGGTGGCTAGTTCAGATCCTCCAGTCCATTCCCATCGTGATGGAGACAGCCATCCATCTCAGATCACGTGAACCATCGTTTGGCCTGTTTAGTCATCATACGAAAAAGCAAGAGGGATATTATTGTTACTGCGCAGACACCGAAACGAAAGAAATCCGGAAAAGGCTTTTAACTTTGAGCTCGATTAAGAGGAGAAGATGAGGGGAAGTAGAAAATGGATATGAAGGGCAGCAGAGGACAGTTGCAGGTGATTGTGAGTCAAATGACTGCTAGGGGAACCCACGACCAACCTCGCTGGGGACGGAAAAGAAATTTCCCTTCAGTGTGCACAAAGCCACGGCAAAAATTATTTTTTCCGTGGTGGTGGGGCAGAAGAGAGGGTTGTCCTGCATATTACATGGAAGCGTATTTTTTTCGGCGGAGGGATCCGATTTTGAATTTCTCGGACTGAGACTGGAAATTGTCGCTGGCAATCCCACCGTAGCGCCATTGATAGAGGGAGTCATACGTTCGGAAGTTGATAAGGGATCTTGATTTGCGCAAGTAATTGTGTGGCGACTTCTATTGGTTGATATATACCGCTTTTTCTGCTTTCTCGCACCTGCTTCAATGTGTGCTGAAAATCATTCTGCGACTGACAAGCGGGTTTTATCCAATGATGAAGAAGAATCCGCCATATCCAAAGAGGTGAAACGTCCCAAAATGGAAACTGACATTCTGCCTCCATCAGCTGCAACAACCTCCTCGACTCAATCGTTCGAACGGTCTGTTAAAGATTCCAAAAATATCATTGTCGTTCCTCCCACAACTCCACAACTCTTTTATGTCCCACTCAAAACTGGGTTGGTTTATGATGTACGAATGC